>AYEL01065157.1:0-10321 GCA_000484575.1 Olivierus martensii | reverse complement strand
TGTTTACAGATGACAATGGTAATTCGAACTGTACTATTGAAATAATTCCTCCACATTGTACCCCCTATTGCCAACCATGCGATGTATATTTTTTTCGGCAAGTGAAGAATTTTATCAAGAAACTCCAAAACTCTGTCGAAGTTTTACAAAATAATCGACAATTATCCACAAGGGAAGATGCTATAAAAATTCATTCCCTCATTCATCATCAACTATCCTCTCCTCATTTTGAAGATATGATAAAATACGCCTGGTTTGCATCCAAATTAATTCCCAAAAGAAATATTTTTAGTAATGTAAATGAAGTTTGTTTCCCATCTTATCATGAAATGCGACTGTTAAAATGTGATTGCACAGCATATAAGTATGTTTTTACGTGATTCCGAGCCTCAAATTTGGGTCCCCATAACTTGAGAATGGGGCTTCGTCGGTAAAGGCCCCACATGGGACCTTCACCGACGAATTCAGGAGTGTTTAATTAGGAGATAATGTAAAAGAGAGGTCGAAATTCCGCTGGGATGTTTTCTCCTGTCGTACTTAAATTTATTAAATTCAGAAAACACCCCAATTGTAAGAATTCATCCTCTTCAGATTCCGAATCTAAAAATTGTAAATAAGTCGTAATCGCTGTAACTGCTGCTGCTTTACTGGCAATCTCCTTGTTTACTGGATGCCGCCATTTTCTTTAGTACTCGGGCACGTTTTCTGTTCGCTCCCTAACTTGTGACGTATTCCTAGCACTTCCCCTCGCTTTGGGATTTACGTCAACACTCGCTCCCAGCGTTTGCCGAACGCGTCCTTTAATAAACTGAAATTAGAGAGAAAGTTTAGCACAACATTTTATCGAATGATTAGATTTTTGTGAAGACGAACAGATAACAACAAAATTCAGATTTGCGTAACTGAACCAACGACAATAAGTTTCAATTTCGGTACATTAGTTGAAAATTGTTTTCTACCCGAAAATTTTATGATAAAGAAAACTGTTTATATTAGAAACGTTTAAAAGAAATCTTTTGTAATTCCTAAAAGTGAAAGAAGTATAAACTTTGCAAGACATTCATTTTGAAGTATATCAAGTGATATAGGTTTGATATAGTTTAAAATTGATTTCTTGCAATTTTTTATATCGAATTTTATGCTACTTTACATTCTATTGAACACCATGCCCGTGATAGGCATTCTAATGTTCACGGCTGGCTGCCCATATTTATTGATAGGATCAACCACTAAATCAGATATTCAATAAGCCAGACAAGACTCTTTCTGAAAAAATCTAAAGGTTTTGGATCCAGAATTGAATCTGGATCTTCTAAGGTGGAAACACAACTTCCATGCAGCCATCCGACTGACTACAAATTTTTGTTGTGATAATAGTGCTGAGTTTATAAGTTTTAAAACAATATATTATGAAAGTTGAAAAATAGCCTCAAGCTTTCTCAAAATTGAAAATTTCAATTTGTTTTTCTTAATTATAATAAATAAATATAGATGGACTAAAAGTTTACTTAATTACTTCAAAATAAAATTACAAAAAGATAAAATTTTGACCATTTATATATCTACAAAAAGTTCATTCTTGATCAGTCTCTGTAAACATAAATATGAATAAGTTTTAACTTGAATTTCGATAGAAATATTTTTGCAAAAACATATAAAGCAATTACCTTTGATTGTGACAAGATTGAACCAATGGATCAAGATGTGATTCGATATACTGAACAGATTTTTATATAAAGGTTTTACTCAGATTGGACAAGAAAAGCCGGAACAGTCTTACTCAGATTTCGTAATTTTAGACAAGAATTGTTAAGAAAAATTTTTGTAGGAACATCAATACGGCTATGAGAATTGCTCATACCGCATTGTAGATCAATGCGCAATGATATTAAAGATCAATTGTTCACTGATTTTCAACAAAACCAAAATTTATTATTTTAATATGCTGAAATAAATAATTTATATATTCTTTCATTCAATTTTTACTCGAAAACTTATTTTTTTAATTAAATAAAAATATGTTGATTTTGCTTAGTAAGAGCATAGTTATTCTACTTTGATAACATCAGAATTCGTATAGTAGTTTTTTTTTGATAAAAAAAAAATTAAAAATATCCTAGAGTTAACTTCTCTTTCTCCGCATTTCCAGCACCATTAAAAAATAAATACAAAATTTATTTTCTATAGGGAATCCTACTTTTAGCTATTTTTCTGATAGTTTTATTCTTTGAAGGACTTTCCATTCGTACAGAACTTTACTTTTATATATGCGATTGCTTTCCACAAAAAATAGCATCCTTCCTTTTGAGAAAAGAAAATTGAAATCAGCATTTATTAGAGAATTTTCCAAGAAAGAGATCTAAAGCCACTTTATAGATACTTTTCTTACTGAATTTGATTTTTTTTTTAAATACTAGAAACAGATCACATTTCATTTATAAAAGTGACAATAAACAGATATTAAACAACCAAAAGAACCTGGTTTCTGAGATTCTACAAAAGACAGGTAAGAAAATGAATCCCAACTTCTTAAAAAATGAGATTCAGCAAAATGATGTTTACTTTGGAATATTTATGTAACGATTTTTAATAAAGAATAATGATAGATATAAAGTGAGTTAGCATCTCAACTTATATATTTTAAATGTAACGAGATTGAGTCATCATTTGTGGAGAGTTATAAAGTTTAATTAAAATACCAAGAGACAAACTTAACAACAGAAAATTGGAAGAATATAAATTAGATTCTTTCCAATGAAAGTCCAAAGGTATTGAACTGGAAGTTACTTGAGGCTAAAGTCACTAGACTGTTATCTGTAAATAACAGTTTTTTTTTTCCTTTCAATATTTCCGAAATTTTCTCATTTCAAGTTTGATGATTTAAAAAATATTCAAGCATTAATAAAACTATCTAGTTTGATCTTTAAAAAATTATGATAAGATGAATTTTTTTAAGAATCGAACTGTATATTTTATGTATTTAGAATAGAGACGTTCTGTTTTGTTTATTGTACTTGTAATTATAGAAAGAACTCCACCCTTCTATAATTGGGAATGCTTTTAATACATTACAATAATAACTTTTCTTCCAATCAATATTTTTAGTTATTTATTAAAACAGCAAGATTTCTCACTTGATCATATATATTTTATTTTCTTACTTTTTCCTAAGTGAATTAAAAGAGATGCTGTCAATATCGATTGATAAAAAAATGTATAAGTTAGTTTTCATTCTTTGTTCAATTTCAAATATTACAGACATTTTCAACATTTGTTACAGACCAAGTAAAGTTAAAATTATCAACAAATAAAAAAAAAAAAACAAAAATATTTAAATTATTAGAAGAAAGAAAAATCTTTATTATTTAAAGTAGCTAGATGTTTTATTTTCTACGGAACATTTCCCGATTTTTCTAATCAGTAGATACACAGAACAGATTTTATGAGTATAAATATTTCATATTTTGATTTTTTTTAATGTATTTTCCGAAAAAACAAGCTTTTCATAATTTCTTATTGCCTGTCTCACTATCTGTGTATCTCCCATAATTAAACTTTTGAACTGCTTAATAGATTTTCATGAAATTCGGTAGGTAAAAGCGAGCTCAAAATCCTCTCTTTCAATTTTGTTTGATAAACCATTTAAAAATGGCCGGTATTCATATTTGATATCTAAAATGTTATCCCGGTAAATTGTTCGACTGATATTCAAACTTTGGTTGTTTCCCTATAATAAACATTTGATAGATTTTTATGGCATTCAATATAGAGATTATGCCAGTGAGGTAACTAGAGTCGTGTGGGCCCTGGTGCAGAATAAAAAATGGGCCCCCGGGAAAATTTTATTTTGTTTACAGCTAAAACAATAGTATCTGTACTAATAAATCTAAGAAAAAAATCCATTTTTATTAAATTTACTTACCTAAAATAATTTTTTTCTCACTTTTGCCTCCGCAAAAAGATCGATAATTTCTTTTATGTTAATTTTCTTTGCTCGATCTTGTTCAATTGACAGAACTGCCAAGCCAGATAACCGTTTTTGCGACATTGTACTTCTTAAATAGTTTTTAATTAATTTTAAAATCGAAAACGATCTTTCAGTACTGGCAACAGTCACCGGAATTGTTAAAAATAAAATGCAAGCTGTATATATATCAGGAAACGTAGTCGACAATGCTGGGTACTTTATGATTAATAAAGAAGCAAGTTCACTTATAAATGTAATTTTTTTAATTTCTGAATCCATACTTCTTCGGAATGATATTAATTGATGAGAAAATGAGTCAGAAATATCATCATGTTATTCCAACATCAATTTCATATTTCTTTCAAATAAAATTTCTTCCGAAAATGTGCATAAATTTGATGGAATAAGAACACAAAAAGAATCTAATAAATTTTCCATACTAGTAAATCTGCTTTTCAGCTGAGAGGTTATGATGTCTGTTGTATTATAGAAAACGGAATATTTGAAATTTAGTTCAGGTTCGGATATTCGTTCATCTGTACAAAGTTCATCAAAGTGGCGTTTAACTGTGCTTATTCTTTTCGATGTAAACTTGATTTCTGCTCCCCAGCTGTTAGCCATTTGGATAGCTAAATTTTTTAAAACGTCATATTTATTTCGAAGTTCCGACACATTTTCATAACAATGTTTTAATAATATTCTTGTCAAATTACGATCCAATTTTGGATTTTGAAGTTGTTTTGAAGCGTTATCAACGGATTCTAAAATTCTGTTTTCCAAAACAATTAGGAATATTGTTTCAAACATCTGTAAACGTTTTAATAATAATCTTGCTTCATTAACTTCAGAACTGTTGTTTTTTAATATTATTATTTTTGAAAGAGCTTTCATAATATCGACATATTTGTATTTGATTGTTAATAAGCAATCATTTCTGGACGACCAACGTGTTGGACATAATCGTTTTAGAGTAGTATTTGTGTTTCCCATTTCAGATAAAATTTTCCATCTTTTGATACTATGTCCAAAAAATATATACAATTGTTCTAAAAAGTTAAAAAAAGATTCCATAGTAGCAACATTTTTACAGAGTCATTTAGTACCAAATTCAAATTATAATTTGCACAATGAACATATTTTGCAAGAGAATATTTTTTCAAAATCCGTGCTTTAACTCCATTGTAAATGCTAGACATATTAGCTTGTCCACGGAGGTTTGACAAATTGAATCCTCTGTTCTCAAGACTTTTAATTATTAAATCAACTAAGTCTTCTGATCTTTGATCAATAACCTCCATAAAATCTAAAAATGCCTCTTTTACTTCAATACTCTCAGGTTTTTCTTCATCTGAAGTTTTTATTTGTGTATATCCAACGATTAAACTTAATTGATCCACTTTTGATATATCTTGAGTTGTATCCACGATGATGGAGAAAAATGCACCATTTTCTATCTCGGAAAATATATTTTTTTGAACTAAATCAGAGAGGATTTGAGTCAGTTCGTTTTGTATTTTGAGACTTAGATATTTAATAGTCTTTTTAGGTTTTCTTAATAATTCTTGTAGAATTGGATCATAAATACTAAGTAAATCAGTAAGAGATAAAAAGTTTCCAGAACGACCTTTTACTATAGTAACGGTATCTTCTCGGTGTCCCCTGAAAGATAAATTGCACATTGCAAGAGTTAATGTTATATTTATTATTCTTTCTAAAATTTGTCTCCAAAAATTTGATTCATTTCTGATTTGGATTTCAAGATCAGCTCCTAAATATCCATGTAATCGCCATTGTTCATAGATAATACATGCCTGTAAATGAGTTGTTGAATTTTCATGCATTTCAATATTTCTTGTTATATGGCGTCAATCAGAATAGCCATCCATCCAAACATTTTGAGAAATATTATTATTAAATAACCAACAAGGTTCACAATAACATTTATTTAACGTAGGAGAATAGCATAACCTGTGCCGTTTAATTTTCATGCCTGATTTATTTCATTTTTCATAAAAAATAGCATTGAACCCACGATTTTTATTTACTCCATTTTGACCTTTAGGAAATGAAATATATGGTTGACAAGGCCCAAATTTTAAAATAAGGTTCTTTTGTTCAATATTTAAATTTGATGGAAAGTTTGCTTTATCTGTGGGATATTCTTTTCCTAAAAATTTACTAATATTCTCAGAATTTATCTCAGCACATTCTTTCTGATCTATATTCGCTTTAATATTTTGCGAAAATTCATTTGCAACTAACTTCTCGGATATCAAAAATGTTTGAAGACTGTGGTTGGTAATTAGACTGAAGTATCACTGACGTCGTTCTGATCTATATTCGCTTTAATATTTTGCGAAAATTCATCTGCAACTAACTTCTCGGATATCAAAAATGTTTGAAGACTGTGGTTGATAATTAGACTGAAGTATCACTGACGTCAGTTGATATTGAAGTGGAAGTATTGGCTTCTGATTTACAATTATCACTTGATTTTGTAAAAAATGACGTTAATTTAGGCAGTTTTTTTAAGTTTTTCTTCATTTTCTGCACGTATTTTTCTTTTGCACTGCCACTTAAACTTTTTTTTTATCCATGGATAATTATTTGTAAAGTAATAAATTAATAATAATTTATATCGCACATATGACAGTTTTTTTTCCTAACTTTATCTATCCTATCTCGATTGTTTCTTTGTGGAAAATCAGCCCTATTAATATTTTTCATTCACAACGAAAAGAAAGCTAAAATACAAATAATAACAGATGTATAAAGTTGATACATTCATTATTAAATGGAAATCGCTTACCTTTAGATATTTAATTAAAACATATACAGTACTTTATACTTTCTAGGAATGTAAAAACAACGACATGCAGCAACGGATAAGTATTTTAAAGTAATGCAACGTGTTAACAGGATAGTCAAATGTCACTAATAAACAAAGTCATAAAATAATTCAGCAACATTTGGTTGCAAGATGATCCTGAACGATATATATTATATATCTATCATTAAAATACTTAACTTCTACTCCTTCAAAATAATTTCAGATATATTTAATTGTTAACTTATTCAAAACATTGCATAATATAGAACGTCAGAAGAACGCTATCTGCAATCTTGCAAATTTGCGACTGCTCTGTTTAAATCTGTTGTGCATATTTTACCAACGTGATATTTACTTTAAGTTTTAGAAAACAATAGATGTTTACATTAATACGCCGACGGTGCGTCGCCGATATTATATGTAATAGGACGCGCTCTACTCTGTATGTCAGTCGTCTATCTAGTCTTGTCTTGTCTATTTTACCTGAAAATTACTGGTATAATAAAGTGATGTTATAATAAATTTAATATAAGAAATGTGTCTTTATTAAGAGAGCGCACAACAAATAATAGATTGAGACAAATTTGTCTCTACTAATCTTAATGAATTATTACTTTTGCATCCTCCTCAAAACTTGGCCCCTTTCCAATTTGGGCCCTGGTGCGATGGCATCACTTGCACCATTGTAGTTACGCCACTGGATTATGCCTTGAAGATGATTTTGATGACATATATTTTAATCCCACATCTTTAATCATTTTACAATAAATAAAACGTGTATAAATTAAGAGATTAGTTCATTCTAGAATTTTTTAATGGTAATCGTAAAATAATCGTAATTTTTTTTTGTCAAAGATGAATATCTATATTAAATACCATAAAAAATCTATCGAATATCTCCATACTTATTATGGAGAAACCTGAAAAGTTTAAACATTCACCATTTTTTAGTCGGATAAAGCTATTAATCATAGAATGCTTGTCATAAATATGCAGATATGTTTAATCATAAAATTATTTAATTAAGATTACACTCAGCCGTCGATTTATACGGTAGATCCGTTTCTGGAAAAATCGTGCAAACCGAAACCGTGTAAAACGAGACGCAGAATTTATACAAAATAGAAGGATATGTTCAATTAAACTGTAAACCGTGTAAATCAATTTAAAGATGATAATGAAAAGTCGAGATTATGTTCTTTATAACCATGTAAAATAAGATAAGGATTAAAGGAAAAAAAAGGAGATTGGTTCATTAATTTTTAGAGACAATTTAATGCTTATACTTTTCAATTTATTTTTGAAAATGAAAACATAAACATTAATTAATACCGAATACGGTACAAAAAACAAATTAACAATATGCCGAGATTAGTTCATTCTAGAATTTTTTAATGGTAATCGTAAAATAATCGTAATTTTTTTTGTCAAAAATGAATATCTATATCAAATACCATAAAAAATCTATCTAATATCTCCATACTCATTATGGAGAAATCTGAAAAGTTTAAACATTCACCATTTTTTAAATTAAAAATGGAGACCGTGTGCTGGAGTCCTGTAGTGAGAACGAAATGATGAAAGAATTAGCATATTTGGATTTCCTAGACGAAACTGAACAACGTGAAAGACGTATTATAATTCGAAGGAAAAACTGTTTCAAGGAATTAGACGATTATGATTTTATATATCGAAATCGCTTACTAAAAGATATTGTTCATATGTTATTAGCACGATCTTTTGTAGCTTTTTTAAAATTTTTATAGCAGTCCCATAACTGTTTACTATTTCTATGTGACGCGACTGGAATGCTATTATATTCGTTTTGTACAATGAAAAAAATTACAAATTATATAAGAAATAGATGCCACTTTAATATACAGATATACAGGTACTGCATTTATATCAGAGTATTATTATCGAATAAACGCTTACTAATAATTTTCTAAACTTCTTGTTTTTCTTTTATCGACCCTGCATTAATTTCTTTGTTTTCTATCACATCTTTATCTTTTTCTACTAATTCTAACAATAATTCTTTTTCAAAATCAGTGAATGTTTTCGCATATTTATAACTCGCTCCATTTTCCTAATTACTGTCATGTGACCATCTCCAACCAATTGTAACATCCGATAGAAACGAAATCGTCATTTACTCTCGACATCAGTAACACAAATGGCAAATAAACCTCGAGTTCAATAACTACACAGTTGAAAATGTTGGTGAATACGAATATCGAATAATTCGCCAAACAACCCTGGGTTAATTTTTACTTCGGGTTTGTTAACTCCAGCAATAACTTGAGATGGTGAATATGGCTGTAAGCCTAAATCTGTATTGATTTTTAATGCTACAAGAGGACATTGTGTGAGCAGATGAAAACATTTCAGTGATTAAATTTTTTCATTATCCACTTGATTATTGCTATTTATTTGTTTGATGTTTAGATGTTTTAAGGGCAGTGTATTGGATACTTAGTTTTAATTATGATACCTATGTTTACTTTTAATTTAGTTTATACATATAATGACAATGTTTTGACTTTTAAGATCAAGACAGTATATTTACTGGCATTCATTTTTGTATCAAATATTAAATCATTGTTATATTTTCAATGATTATTTTTTATTAGCTGGTTTCTGCTATAATTTTCACATAGTTGTTGATATGGACAGTTAGATTTACTGTTATTTCAGTGTGATATCACCTGTTGTATCAAAATGGCCTCATGATATATTGACATCAGCTTTACAGTTGTGTGAATCATTCCAGAATTACTAAATCCTAACAGTGATATTGCATATTCCATAATGTGATCTTTGGGATTCTGTGATTCATACTAGAATTATCCCTGAACTTGCATAGTATTCCAACCTTAAATTTTTTTTGGTAATCAAAATGGATACAGCAATATCTAAATTTAAACAAAAATCCACAGAATTAAAAACAATTTTTTATTGAAATTGAAAAGCAAAATATGATAAAAATTCTGGCAGTGAAACTGGGATATTTTAAAATATTTATTAATATCCTGAATAGCTATAAAATTTTTAAGACTTTTTATTTTATAGGGCTTATAGCTGCCACAGACACACAAATGAAGACATTATTGTTATTACAAAACAATTAATTGTATTTGAATAGAACAGAATTATTATTTATAGAAAGATTGACATTTTTTAATCTATTATAGCAGCAATAAATTTGATGGAAAAATCTTGTAAACTCTCTATCAAAGACTAGGAAAATCTATTCTGCAAGCATATTTGATATTAGGCATTGAGTCAATCATAAGGCATTATTTAGTGTTAGAAAATTCATACTGAATATAATATTAGTGACTGTTAACAATGGCATGTACTAGGCTAACAAAGATTTTTAGCACATTTCCTCCTGATGAACAGTTCAGTTGTAAGGAAGCCGAACATCTTCTGCTTAGTCACCTAAGCAGAAGATGTTCGGCTTCCTTACAATACTTACAAACCAATGAGATTAATCGGTTCAGGTGCAAATTTGAGTTTGC
>AYEL01065156.1:0-57813 GCA_000484575.1 Olivierus martensii | reverse complement strand
CTTGGACAGTAAAAGTTAATAGTGAGCGATAAATTGTGAAAGCGAAAGTGGACTAAGAAGAACTGTGAGTTAGTCTGAATTAAAGACATAGATTAGTATTGTATGAGATAATTATCGGATTTTGTATTGAATTTAGTTATAGTGAAACAAAATTGTTTTGTGTGTAAATAAATTGAACTATACGAAATATAGCTGTATTCACTCTTTATTAATCTCTACGAACTCTAAACCCACAAAACGTAACAATATGATACTCTTTTAATTATAAATGGCATAATTTATAAATTTATTTATGCAAAACATTCAAAATAAAACCGTGTAAATTGAGTGGCGTGCAAAGCGAGGGCTAGGTGTATTTCAATTTATTAATTTAAAATAATAATTTCTGGTATATAAGCCATAAGCTTTTGAACAAGGGAATGATGATAACGAAAGTAGGTCCATAGGGAAAGAAAGAGAATGGATGTTGATAAATACAATGCAACAAGCAAATAAAAGTTTTAATGATTTGAAGTAATTATATACGGATCAGCGCACAACAATACATTAAAGGAATATTTATCTAAACAAGCAAGAAACGAAAGCTTTAAAGAGGATGACAGAACCGAACTAATAGGCTGAAAAACGAAAAATATTATTCCTCTTAGTATTTTATGCAAAAAAAAGCAAAATTACCGTTTTAAATAATTATTATGTTTAGCCTGTAGACTCATAAAAATAACAATAAAAAACTTTGAAATGAGAATATTTCGAATTCATATTGTGCAAACAATTTCACTACAATGTCGTTTCTCATTGACGAAAAAATTACAAGAAAAAAATTTTCGTTCTTGATGCATCTTACAGAAACTAGTTAAAATTTATGATTTGCTTTTTTTATACGCTTATTTCTTATAGATTCGAAAAAAAGTCTGATGAAATCAACAGCCAACGTAAAAGTTATTTGTTTACAGCTATTATATCTTTCTAGTTAGTTTATGATACTTTCAGAATTTATCTCCAACTCCTGAGCTTTCTCAATAATTGGTCACTCGAATTTCTGAAAGTGTTTTTCATCTGTCAGTTTGAATCTTGTGCACGATCGCATCGAGTATATCATATTGTATGATATAATCAAATGTTGCTGTTTTAAGGGGGAAACATTTATCGAAAAGATTTTGATTTATGAATATTCTGAAGGCGCTACACGAATGAATAATATTCTCTTCTGAAGTAATAATTTTTGAAGAAAGAAAAAAAAAACACTTTGTCATTGAAAATTGCTCTCCATTAATATTATTGGTTGTATTCATTCCATTTGGTTTCACTTTTATCAGCTAAAAGTCAATTTTATTCTTGAACGTTTCTTGAACTATTAAGTTTACTTATTTTCACTTTGCCACTGCATGAATAACTTAATTATATTGATTGTATATGATATATATAAAAATATTAAAAGTTTGAACAAGCATGTAACATGTACAGATCAAATTTCAAATATTTAATTTATTAAGAGAAAAAAATGAGATTAATTTTTTTCTATTTCATATTGAAAGTTACAGCACTAATTCAGCCTTAGAGTTCTAATTCTTTTACATGAATTAACTTGGGAAGCATGACTCAATAAATTATAAACAAACTAAACATACTAGTAAGAGTAAGAAAATAATATATATAAAATTCATGAAAACAATATAAATTTCTATAGTTATAGTGCACTTTTAGTTAGATAAAATTTTTTCAGAAAAAATTTCAAAATCATTAATGTTTGCAATAAATAACAATGCATTTGATATACAAAAAAAGGTAGTTTAAATGTACGTACAAGGAACAATTTAACTTGTCAATTTGCTAATGATAATTTAGTACAGGAATGATGGGATTTGTACGAAGCTTTAAATAATTTATCCCCACTTAAGCGAGGATAAATTATTTAAAGTGTGAACATTATTTCGATGGGATTAGCTACATGTTGAATTTCCTAATACAGTCTAATACCGTTATATATCACAATGCGAAGTTGTGACTATCTTCTATTGATCTTCATAATATCCATCTTTGTAACTGATTTAACTCTACATTTCAAAAATGGATATTTATATGGATAGTTTCGATAGTGAAGATACAAACAAATCAGATGGTAGAATATTTTATCGATGAAATTCTCTGAAAAATTCTATAACTTATATGTACTGGCATTTATTGGACGTGCTTGATTGATTGAGTTGAGCATTAAATTGTTTTAATAATCTTTACGATATGACTTTCAAATCTTTAAAATCTAAACGAACACTGACTATATTCTTTCATTAAATATTAAGCTAATGCAGATATAACGTGTTGAAGAAAAGAAAAAATTTGAAGCTTTTTTTTTTTAAACCATTTTTTTTTTAAATTCAATTCTCCAATTTAAAATTCCTTTTTTAAACTGCAGTCACTTTTTACAAAAAATGACTACAATTTATGCATTCACTTTGCCCGTCTGTTGTTTATCCATCTGCATTGTCAAGATATTTGAAAAACTAAACATCATAGACCATTTAAGGATATTACATTGTCTCCTTATGAGAAAGTGAACGTTTGATATATAATATTATCAATATCTTTGAAATTATCTAATGCACACAAATAACATTATAATGATTTGATTTGAAAGCAATTTAACTATTGTATATTTTGCAAAAATGGTCTTAAGTAATTCCTTTCCCATCTGTCTTTCTGTCAGACTTTCCAAGCAAAATATCTAAAGAACAAAATATGAAAATTCATTCAAATTTTAAGTGATTGTTTCTTTTTTATCTTAATTATACGAATACCAATCTTGAACAACAACATTATCAGTCGAAAATTTGAAAATTCTGTATATTTGTTCAGTCTGAAAGTGATTTTTCATGAAAAATGACCACAAATAACTTTATTATCATTAGCTTTATTTAGGTTTTTTTCTTTGGTTTCCATTTTAAAAACATATCACACGATTTTCTAGGCAGTTTGATTTATATTTCAAGTACATAACTAGTCTTTATCAGTAACGTCTTTAATTATTACGGATTAACAAACAGATTATAAAAGTTCTAAGATTTCATGACTTGGAATGCTAAAAGTATATACAACGCGAATTTTCGAACATTACAGTTTATGTTTCGTCTGCTGAAAATATCTAATGTAATGGATTTTCAATGTACAAACACTAAATTAAGAGCAGTACGTTCTTAATGAATTTTTAATTACTTACTAATGAAATTAAACACTCAATACATTATCTTTATACAATATCTGCTAACATTGTTGTTCAGTAGCAGTTGATTGCTTTATAAAATGAACCTGCCATCCTCTTATTGTCCAATTTATTAGACAAAAGCAATACCACCGGGCAATATAATTTTACTTATGTTTATATCAGACATTACAATAAAAATAAAACGATGATTTTCGAAAATAGACTACATAAATGTTTGAAAAATATAAATAACATGGAGTGGTATAAGTGCGAAGCTGGAGCAAGTGCGTTAACGGGCTTTTTTTATTCTGGAATCTCATCAGTCATCGTGGATATCTATGTCAATAGGCTGAAATTAACTTTTAATAGATTACTATAATATCAACTAGCAAAATTTTGCTTATAACTAATAAAAAAAAAGCCCGTTAATTCACTTGCCCCACTCCATCTTATTTAATTTTTTTCTTAGTTATAATTAAGCAAAAATATTATCAAATTTTTTTTTCTTTAATTACAGAAAAATTAAGAAATATAATCTGTTATATATATTTTGTGCTCTAGTTATAAGGGAGAAACTACTTATTAAATACTATTTTTTAGTTATAGCAAAGCAAAAATAAAAAATACACTCTATTAGAATATATAATATTTTAAGCACTTTTATTTGTATTTATTAAATTGATGATAACATTTTTTTGTTTGTTAGAGTTTGTAAGTAATATCAGTTTTCTGGAATTTTTCGTTTTAAAATTTTCACATAAAAGAAAAATCTTTTTCAAAAACTTAAATCTTCAGTAAATATATTTTTACATAAATTTCATTGATTTTATTATATCTAGAATTTATAGATATGTCCATAATTTTAAATAATTATTATTTTCTTTCGACAGTTTTAAGAAACAATAATTGCTATTTTTTCAATTTTTAACTGATTTATTGAATTATATTTCCACATAAATAGTTATAGAAGTTAATTTTTTTAGTGTTTAAAATTTGCACTTAAAAATTATTTATGCTTTCATAGATTTATGCAAAAGACATAACGAAATTAAATATTAAACATTATTTTGCCGTTTAATTATTTATAATAGTATATTAAAACTATTTTGATGTATCGATCCTAAACTATTGTTGTGAACTGACAATAAGTTCTGCTAGACAGGAAACTCATCAGATCAGAAAGTAGGAAAGTTAGAAAAATTTTTTTCTTGGTTAATCTATTATTTTTCATTCCCCGTGAGAAGGAATTTTTTTTTTTCATTTGTGTTTATCGATAATAGTGTAGAAAACTTTTCTAAAGCTTAAATGTCAATGTTTTCTATTAAATAATAAATTTTATATTTTTTATTTTATTACAGGAATTTCTGAGATTTTTGTCCGAATTTTTCACTGAAGAAAATTTAAGCTATGCCCACGAACGTGAGTTTGTACCAGTAAAGCACAATTCGAGCAAAATATGGTGAGTGTTTATTATATAAATATATTTTAAAAATTAGAATAATGTATTTTTAAGTTTATAGAGAATGTTGAAAGTTTAACTCAGTGTTACTCCATAATTTATGTGACATTAGCGTATTAAAATCTATGATTTGATTCAATAAGATCTGCGTGATATTTCGACTTATATTTATTAAAAAGTAAAAGCACGAAAATATAAAGCAGTGAAATCGATCAATGATGAATAAGTTTGATACAGAGATAGATATAAAAAAAACCAACATCTGCGTATGATGAGACAAAAATCATCTAAAATTTCAGAAAAAAAAAAATAAAAATATATTTTTGTTTAGAATTTGAAAGAATTTTACATTCCGATGCATATTTTATTTTGTAGAAACTCCAGTTCTTTTTCTTCCGTAAAATTTTAAAATTGAATTTCCGTGTAACAGCACTATAATTTATTTTTCTGTATAAGTTTAAAGAAAGAAATCCTTGAAAACAAATAGTCAGATGCTAATATTTATACTATATCAAGAGATTTTCTGTTGCGATATAACTGTTTTTATTATAATAGTTAAGGTAGATAGCTGTCAAAGAATAATTTTGGCATAAAAAATGCGTTGTTAATGCTAGTTTACGTGAATTTTTATGTTGCTTAAAATATTTTAGTTTAATATAATTCAAAATTTCTTCTATTCATTCGTTAATTTGCAATTTATTTTATAATAAAGTAAGATCTAAAGTTTTTGGCAGTTTTTTATCGATATGGCTTACTTATATATGGTTAGTGGTATTTTTTATGAGAGTTATAAAATTTCTTGAGTAGAAAGAGATTTAACAGGGATATTTCGATGGCACATTTAAAGTTCGACAATGAAATATTCCGAAAATGACTCATTATGATTCTCAAAACTCAGATTAATCTTTTTATTTGGATTTTACGTATGTGTTAAAATTTCTTGCTCCAAATATACTATTTAACACTTATAAATATCAAATAGAATCGATTTTTTTAATGTTTAATGAATCGATTTTGTTTAATTATATAACTGAGAGAATGGAGAAATTTTAAAGAATGTTTTCTTTTTAAAAAAATTCTTCTATTTGAATTTACAATTTTTCACGCAGAAAATTTACATAAGTGTAGTTGTTTTTCCAGTATAATTTTTTTCAATTTTTTTTTATACGGACTGCATTTGAGATTTTATTCATATGAGATCAGGAATGGAAACTTTTGTTCTCTCCTTTCTGATAAGGATTATATGCACAAAAATAAGATGAATTTTCTTTTAATGGAGTATTTATGAAAAAAAAAGAATAATAAGAATTGACGATGGGGGGAAAAAGCATTATTTTTCTACTGAATTAATATATTTGGAAAGTAGATTGATCGTCTCGATCCTTTTTCTCTGCGTTAAAATATATAGATTCCTATCTTAGTATATATTTTATAAACAAAAACTCTACAATTATTTGAAAAGCAATTTAACATAATTTACATACATGAATAAAATCTGATAATAAAAATATTCACAAATTAAATATATTTGATGATAAAACTGCTATACTATAATAGCATCCAACAATATAATATTCTTTAAAAAACTGAGAAAAAAATAATGAAAATACAATAATTGTGTCTTGCAATTCATTCCTTATATTTTATATTTTTTATACAAATTATAAGATTGCTTGTTGTAATATTATTGTTTACAGTTATTTGCAGAGGAAGAAGTAGTAGATAGGCTTTGAGTATTTACTGTCAAATCTGATCCCTGCTTCCTACAAGTTTAAGAACACTTTTTCTGATCAATCGATCATCCACTCTTATATGAAGTAGGTCAAATTAAACCTTATAAATCGAGAGTATGCGATTAATTCAATATTGCAAGAAAAATTAGAAGAATGCGAATTCTAAAATACTTTAGTAGAGATTCGGATGCTAACAACAGATATTTTCCCATTTTAAAATTTGAAATTTTTGCCGGTTTTATTGTAAGTAAAAAATATATCGAAACTGAGTAAAAATCGAAATAAAAAAATTATCACTACTTGCTTTCGGATTTAATTTAAATGTAGTTATCGAAATAAGAACATCAATCTAATTTCTGATAGAGAAGAAACTGTAAATGTCATTGCACGGCCTTTTTATTTTTATGTTTTAATCCTGAAATAAGAGGATTTCTTTTTCAATACTTGGCGTCATGAACTAATGAACTTTTCTTAAGCCTCAAAACCTGTCAATAGCACTAACTTACAAATCTAGGATTTTCGAAAATCTCATTGATAATTCGAAAAAAATGGATAATGTGAAGAAAATAGTATTGAAGCTTAGCATTAGTTTAAGAAACATTATTATTTAAAAAATTATAACAATTTTTATAATTTAAAATCCACGGATCATTAAAACGTATAAAAATAAATATTAATTCGGATATATAAAATTATTCGTAAAAATTATATATTTTTTTCATTTTCGATTATCATGTTGACTGCAGATATTAAAGATAAGCTCAATACCGCATCATTTAATCCTCTAGCTACAATGGTTCTTATATTTAATACATTATCACCTAATTTTTATATTTTTATGAAATTTAATGTAAAAATTAAGCTGCTGATAATCTCCATGACATATTATATATCAGGGGTCTCCAAGCTACGGTCTGCGGGCCAGATGCGGCCCGCGATATGATTTTATCCGGCCCGCCAAGTGGACTGATTTTTCAATAAGAATCCACAAAAAAAAAAACACGAGGTGTTGATAGATTTCAAATTCATTAATTAAAATTGTGTTCAAAATATATTCCCGAATAGCAAAAAGTAATTATAATCCAAGTTACGATCTTTCTGATTGTAAAAATTCGGTTAAAATGAACTAACGAAAAAAAAAAAATTTAAAAGAATTCAAAACAAAATAAAAAAATTACATCCATTCGGATGTAACTTTTTTATTTTCTTATATCGGTTTTGTTATTATATTGGCTTATCTACTTTCAATAAAAGTCATACAGTATATCTAGTTCTAGAGTTCCTTTTTTTTCTACGGCCCGCAGAATAATGCTGAAGTACCCAATTGGCTCTCACGGCGAAAAGTTTGGAGACCTTTATTATATATCAATGATATATAATAAAGGTCTCTATTCTCAATCATTTAAAATGGCGGACGTTCAAACTTTAAAAGTTTATTCAACAATATGATCTAATTTTATAAAACTTAGTGAGATCCAATTATTAAATTTTAATTTGATAAAAGAAAAATTGATCCTGTAGATTTAGTCATTTTTAAATGGCAGATGTTCATTCTTCTGAGCTCGACCTTTTCCTGTAATTATTATAGGAAAAGGTTGAGCTCAGAAGAATGAACAATTTAATATATTTTTGACATTCAACATAGAGGTTCTGGCATTGAAGATGATTTTGATTGCATTTCGTATCTTTAATTATTCCAAAACAAAGCACATATTTGTAAATTAGGCGATTACTTCTGTCCAGTATTACTTAAACATAACAGGAGACTAAACAACAGTAAATGCAATTTACAAAAATTACGATTTGAATATTTTTCTTAGTTATACTTAACAATTTTTCTTACAATAAGCTAATTTTTCACTTGCAAGATGATAAATTCGAGACTGTAGTAAATCTTTTGATAATAAAGAAATATTAATATGCTCTTTAATTAAGGAAATTAATCAATAATATTTATGTTCATATTTATTTCACTGATTAATTAATTAAAATAATTTTATTGGTATCTTATATCATTAGAATTATCTTAATTTGTGTTGTAAGGTAATAGCTAGGTGAGCATTTTTTTTATATAAATAGAATATACGCTTATCATATTTCATTTTCAACATTATTAACTCTTAATTGAACTTTTCTATTAAAGACGAATTCATGTTAAAAAAAATAGACTAATATATCTTCTTTGCAGTGCATATACTACAAAATTAATTTGAATAAATGTAATGATTTTGTTTTTATTCTCGAAGAACTGTGTCCTTACAACATTGTGGGAATCTAAACTTATAATTTTTTTTTATAAAATTTTCGAACTTTATAGATGGGTATTTACGATAAACTGCCATATTTTAGAGGAAAATATTCATTGTTTGTCTATAGAAAATGGGTAATGAGATACAGTGCCAATTAGAGGAGGCAAGAAGGGCAGCTGTCCCTGGCCTCACAATTTTAGGGACTTTTTACCACTGTATATTTGTCAATTTTGTCATTTTAAATGTAAGTAAGCCTCTGTGAAATAAATAGATGTTATAATTGAATAAATATTAAATATCTTTGTTTTATTTTAAATTTTGAAGGGCTTCAAAAATATTAATAGTCCCGGGCTTAGCATTTTCTCTGAAAGGCACTAATGAGATATAATGTGTTGCATCAATCAAAGTGATTAAAACAAAACTATAATCAAATCGGTCTAATTATACATGAAGTTTATTGATTTAATTGCAGATACGTAATCAAGGATGAAATTTAGCAATTTTTTTTTTTCCAGTGTCAGACATCAAAACAAAATTTTAACAGATCTTAAACATAAATTCTATTACCAAATTAAAGAGTTTACTTAGTCAATTTAATTATTTTATATTATCGAGTCGGTAGTTAGCTAAGTTAATATAATTAACTTTTTCTCATTAAGTTGTCGTAATTATTCTATGCATGTTAATTAATTCTGATTACTGTCTAGATTGTAAGCCTGAACATTTTGTCTGCTTTTAACTTGTATTTGTAAAACCGTAACGACCATTTTCACATATTATCGTTCATATAAGTCTGTTCTAGTATGGAATATCATAAAAAAAGAAAAAAATTATAGTTTTTGAGTTTTACTAAAGCCATTATTTTTCGGAAAGATAAAGAAAAACAGGCCAGCAATATTTATAATGGAACATTTTTAACGTAAGTAAAATGTTCCATTATATTAATATAGTTAATATATAACATTAATATAGGTACTGTAACCATTAAAAACAAATATCGAAATTAAATATTATGTTTATCTGTCAGCATTTATTGATTTTAGTTCCGGAAAATTCGCCTCCGTGAAGCGTTGCGCTGACAAAAGCGAAGCGATGAGTCGTAGAGCGCCATGTGCCGTTAGTCCAAATTGTGATGGAAATATTTCTTATAGAATGAAATAAATATTAAAATAAATAAAAAATACCGTTAGCTATATATACAGGCCATCAGAATTCGAAGTTTGCAAGTTTTCATTCATTAATGTCAACGTTATGGCAATACTTAGAAAATAGATGCTTATAATATAAAGTAAAAAATAAATTATAACAATATTATGGAAAGTAAATGTTATTTCGTAAAACGGTAGTTTCTATTTTACAAAATAATTGTTAAAACATGAAAATTAGCAATTAGTCTTTGCCTAATTTTGATTTCAGTAACGACTACGCATAGGAAAAATTAATATTCTGTTATTGTTTGATGAAATCATCCAAAATCAAATATTAATGAGAGCAAATAAATCTAATATCAAATGTTGATGGTTCTTTCTTGCGTGTTAATTATTATATTTACTATATGTTCTATGATCTGATTAACTTACAAATCTATAGCTCTGATAATTGCTAATTAAATTAATTGGAAGATGCTAGAATTGGAAATATTGGAGAAATGATGGGTATAATTGCAATGTTGTAGCTGTGAAATGAACTTTTACTTTTTTAAAGAATATCATTTTAGCAGTTACAGATTTAGAGAAATTATTGTATTTTACATATTATTTCTAGGAAGAAAGGATTTGAAAAATTTAATTTGATTACCTTGACCAAAAAAACCGCAACAAACTTATTCGTATATAATTTTAATAATGGTATTCAAAAAATAACTTTGCACCTACTGTATATTATTGCAACATAGGTTTACTTTCTTAATATCCTATAGATCAAAATTTTCCAGCATTTTTAATAATTAAAATATCAAAAATCAAACATGGTAATATAATTAAATTTTTTCCAACTGGTTTAAATTTACGATGATCTTAATATTTTTTCATAATGTTTCCAATGCATTACAAAGTTATTATACACTGATACACAGACAGGGCATTGAAAATATTGGGAAATCAAAAAGTTCTTACCTCACCATGACGCGGAAGTGATAGGGATCGGAAATTTGGTCCTCCAACTTTTCCTTCTCTACATTTCTCACACTTGTGGAATAGTTGCTTAATCCCATCTTTGTAGAAGTCAACAGATTTAGAGGCAAATCAGCTCTCCACAGCAATAATGATCCCCTCATTATCAAAGAAGCTCTTCTCCGTAAATGTTTTCATATTTCGAAACAGGAAGAAGTCTGAAAGTGCCAGGCGAAAAGTGATTGTTTTTGCAGCTCGGTGTACAGGTGCAATGTCAACTAGCAGCAACACATCTTTTGACAATAAATAAAATCACGTTTTTTTTTATATTATCCCGTAAATTTATAGCAAGCTCTTGTAGTATGCTCCTGTTATTATCGACTTTTTGTAAGTAATCTGTCAATATGACATTTTTGCTATCCCAGAACACAGATAACATGACCTTAATGGAGAGCTTTCTCTTGGATCATTCTGCAGGCTGGTGCGACCACATTTGAATTCCCGTTTCCATTGTTTCGCAGTATCATATGATGACCATTCCTCGCTATATACAGCTGACATCTCTTAGTAGATTGTTTGTGCAGTTTTCCCTTTAAGATAGAGGAACCGTATCACTGCTCGATACTCAATTTTGTCCAGCATGACACCATCTACTACTATCACGCTTCTAACTCTAATTAAAGAGGACCTGTCAAAACAAAAAAGCATGCGTATTAGTAAGATAGTAACCTTTCATTGTTTACAATTACAAATCTATAACACACATACAACATGATGAGAATAAGAAGTTTTTTATCCTCTCTTCGTATAAAATATACACTATGCCCCAGATGTAAAAGTCCCACTTTTAATATCTCAGCTACTACTTAATAGAAAAAGTTTATTATCACTTGCGCTATTTAAACAATGGCATCTAATTGCCATTGCTAGATGAATTTTTGACTTCACTTGCGCTATCTAAATTGACTAAAAATATAAAATGTATATTTTCTCATTTATTGCAAATGATAAATAGCTTTCTTTTTTGTTTATATTTAAACACCTTGTCTAGTTTCGATTCCAAAAATATCTGAATCAATATCTTACGATTCGAAGAACTTGAGATATCCCGAATTGAAGTTTAAGAAAAATAATTTTATAGTTTCCTAATTGCATTAACATCATTAAACAAAATTTTAAAAATTAAGTTCGAAGCATAATGCATATTTTGAATCTTTATTAAAAATTATTCAAATTAACAGTTTACAGAATTAAGTTTAGTCAGCGGTGAGCAATGAATATATTAACAAAGGGCTCGTACTTTATTTTATAAAAATAAAATATCAAATTCTAATTAAATGTTTTAGTTTTTACAAAAACAGAAAATACAAATAAATGTGTATGCATAAGAAAATATTTTAAAATAAAAAAATCTTTAAAATTTAAAATAATAAAAAAAAATCATAAAATAACGAGTTAATTTAATTATGCGGCATAGAACAATTTATGCCAGAAGCTGCCACACATTATTTTCTTCTTTCGCGTCAGTTGATCTTCTAGGAGGTTCTAAAGCATGAGCGATGAAAAAGTTTTTACATAAGACTTAGGATTAAATTCTCTTAAAGGTTTCTTCTCTCTAAATTTTAGTTTATCTACAACGTATTTGACCGAACTTAAACGAAATCAGATGAGACCCAAATTCTCACCCTTCCCACCCTTCCGTTTCAAAAACTCTTTAGCGTGCTAAGTCTCTACCACGATCCTTATCCGGTAGAATTCTACTTTGACTGCCTTGTATTTTTTTTTTTCATGTGACCCAAGTGTGATGCGTCTATGAATAATAAGTCATAATATAGTGTGCCCTAATGCCTGTCGTTTTTTCGTGCTTGATAAAGTAGTTGCTAGTTAATATGGTCGACTTTAAACTGGGCACATGCATCCTTGTCACTTGGCTCTGCCCTCTCCCGTGGGGCCCGCCTTGTCGTGGCGATAGGGCTTACCGACTGTCATTATGCCTGTATCTGTTTTCTAGCAGGGCCGATACGTTCATAGTGACAGGGATAAACTAAGTGGCTCCTAGAGTGTGACGATGTCCAGGCGAAGACGACCCCATAACGGGTAGGCGTGTGCAGATGTCGGTGTGCTCCAGCGGCTCGTCGAAAGGAAATGGTGGCCCTGAGTAGACAGCCGAGGGAAGTCCTAGTCGGATAAATCGTCTCTGACCTCGTTTGACTTTCATTAGAGAGGTCCTGCAGCAGAATTGTCGGCCTGGGCCCGTCCGCATCCTACTGGCCCCCCAGTGGCTGTCCCTAGTAAAGAAATTCCTATAGGTTGAGCGTGACTGCATCCACCCCTCGCCGGTGGATGCTCCGTAGTTCGCCACTTGACCGTCCGAGTCCGTGCGGGTCCGGGATTAAGAATTGGCCCAAAGTAAGTCCTGCATGAGGTACAAGTCCTCTAAAAGGGTCCCAAATCCCAAGGTGGCGTACCGAAGGGATGAATGGTGAAGGGATAGAAGCCGTAATGGTGCCCACCCCCAAATTTGGTCTGGTTCGGGCTGATTGGGTTCATCCACAGGCCGGGGGAAACTTGCTTCCCTAGGGAATCACAAAACCTCGGGGAGTTGACCCGAGCGATATTCGGTTCCGCAAGGCGCCAGAGCCCGACCATTGCACAGCGTTGGTCGATATCGTCCCTATGGTGGCCCACCAGTCAGGCGCTGACAGTGGGCTGCATCGGGGATCGAACCGGGAGAGACTCTCGCCTTTGACGATCGTTTGCGATCGTCCAGGGATGGTCTGCGCCTTGAGTGCGCACCCTGCCACTAGGAGAGATACACAGTTAAGATCTTGATGTCATTCGAGACATTGGCACAGTCACGAGGTGATGCGTGTTCAACTGTCTTTGCCCCGTCCGCGACTTGTCGTAATTCGGGTGACATGTTGAGGTTCCTCCTGTTATGGGAGGACCTGCCACCGTTGTGTTTTCTGTCTCCGATGTGAGTGAAGGTTTACAGTTGCGTGCAGTATTTGAAACCGCCCTATCTCGGCTAATGTTCCTGTTGCTTCGGCAACTCCAGGCACAAAAGGCTGAGGTTGGAAGGATCTTCCGCCCGGCAGGCTGACTGGATCAGTTTGGCCTCTCTTGTTGACAGTGGACCCAGAGGTAGGGACTCGTCTCTGCCGCAGCTTTGGCCATGATTAAAGACAAGTTACATCTCGCAGAATAAACCCCGTAGTACTTTTAGGTGGAGTAGGCCATGTTGTCTTTATTGGCACACTGTCTTTAGTACTAAATGAGACTAACGTGACTCTGCGAAAACGTGTGGCAATCAAAGTAGAATCTTACCCCCTATCCGCCTACCCTGCTTCAGAGGGCATTATCGCCAGATCGCCACTATTCGAGATGTACAGTACATTCAAATACGCAAATACAAGGAATAGAAAGACTAACGTAAATTAAAGTATGATTATGACACACAAGACACGCTTTTTCTGGGAATAAACAAACAAGCAAACAAAAAGAACAAGGGGCTCGCAAATTACAGACAGATTTAAAAAAAGGGCTCGCGGAGCCTCTGCGAGCCCCCTACAACTCACTACTGACGTGAGTTTAGTTCATTTTTCATAGGGAAACTCTTATCTCAATGTTTCTAATTGCCGAACACTTGCCGGTTGCGATTACGTGCGTGACGTCACTATTACGTAAGAATCGATTTCCGGTTAATAACTCTATTGATATCATTCTTGCCATTTTCTTTATTTATATTAACTGTGAACTTTAAGTTTAAGTCTATTCTGTAAACTAAAACAAACATATAATTGATTTACATAATAAAGATTTTCTTTCTTTAGGTCTCTTGCATGATTTTATAAAGAAATTAGATTCGGAAATAAGTTTGAAAAAATAAGATAAATTTGTATTTATCGAAAAGATGTGTTGACAATCAGAAATTAACATAAAAAAACTAAAAATATATGAATGTTTTCTATTAAAAAAAAACTCGATAAAATTCTGCTTCATGCAAGTTGTATGGCTAACGTAATTTCAAGGGTTCCCAAAGCGAAAAATCTTAAATACAACATGCATTTCATTTAAATAATGTTAAAGGAAATAGATCATTTAGCATTACATCTTATAAGAAATCTAAATTCTTTCAACATGATATTTTCTTGGATAACATTAAAAATATTGAAATTTCACAGCAGATTTTAAAAACTCACACTTTATGCATCAATATGCTTAATTGATGATTAATAATATTTAACGATAGTTTTAATTTACAGAATAAATTTAAACTTATTTCACAGATAATATGAATAAAGAAAATAGCAAAAACGATATAATAAACATAGTTTTCTTCTAGTCTAATCCTTGGAAATCTATCCTTACGTAATAGTAACGTCACATTATTTGATCGTAATGGCTCAGCTGTGTTCGGCAGATACGAACTTTGAGATGAGTTTTTCCGTGAAAAATGAATTAAACTTAATTCTGTAAACTGTTAATTTGAATAATTTTTAATAGAAATTCAGAATATGTATTTGATCCTAAACCAATTTTTTAAATTTTCCTCAGTGATGTCGATATAATTAGAAAACTATAAAATTTATTTTTCTTAAAATTCAGTTCCGGATATCTCAAATTTTACGCATCGTAAGATATTGATTCAGGTATTTGTAGAACCGGAACTAGATAAAGTTTTTAATGATGTATATAAAAAAATGCTTACGTATTATTTGAAATAATTGAAAAACTACAAGTTTTATATTTTTTAATGAGTTTAGATGAATTTTTGATTCATCTAGATGCTGTTGTTATATATCCCAAGTGATAAGCTTTAAAATAATACAACAATGAGTCTTTTTTATTAAGGCAGAAAGATTAAAAGTGGAACGTTTATTCTATGACAAACTATATATAAATATAACACATTAATTTTAAAAAAGCGTAAATTAAGAATTATTATCATAAATATGTAAATTTATATTTATAATTAAAATGCTGAATATAATAAAAAGTAAAACTGACAATAAAATAATTTATTTTACTCAAAATAGCGAAATCTCAAAAAAGAAATAAAAGAATTTTTCTAGTATACTGTATTAAAACTAAGAATTTTAAATTTGTTATCAAGATATCTTGGAATTACATAATGAATGTAAACTTTGCAGTGATTTTTTTTTATTTCATTTTATTGTATTATAAAATATTCCAATTTTATTTTGTACTTAAGAATATGAATGTTTAATGTTTTAAATAAATTTTTGTCAGAATTATTCTATTTATTTTTCAGTCAAGTTAGAAATTATTTGTTTTCTGATAGCTCAGACTGTAAGGAAAAACAAACTGTTTCTATAATTCGAAGAAATAACTTACCGACACATATAAAATAAAGGAAAAATTTTTGTAGTTTCGTTACTTGAAAACTTGCGTAATTAACATTTAATATAAATAGCTTTATAAAATTAAAATATAATTAATGAATGAATAATTAGAGATTTTTTTAATTCATTAGAATGATTAGATGACAATGAAATAACTGGAGCATTAGCGCCTTCACTATAGCAAAAATATATTCGTTAGATAAATAATATTACTTATATATCTGGCAATTGAGTTAATTCCGTTGATGGCTGATTTAATTATAGTTTGCTTAGATTCGATAAAAAACAGCATATTATAACGAAACATGTAATTTCGTGATTGTTAATTTTATTGAAAACACTTTAAAATCGATTGTGAAATGTTTTTGCGCCTTCGGCGTTAATAATAAGATTAAATAAAATTTTCCAATTTAATAATGTTAATTAAAAAAGCTGTAAAATTAATACAGTACAGTACTTAATTCAACAATTGCGTAATCTTCACCAGAAAACAAAATAAAATCTTATTTTTCTCGTTTTGTATGACAAATGTCTTCCATATACCATATGTCTTACAAAATATATATTTTTCTTTTTCATTTAAACTATTTTGACCTTTAAAAGAAAATTTTAGTAAATAATTTTAAGTAAATAACCAAATCGAGTGAATATAGTAAATAAATTAAAATTCACTGAAATATAATACAAATTAACTTATAAAATTTTAATCCAAAATCAATTTAAAATTAATTTATCTTTAAATAAATTTATAAACTTTAAGTTATTGTAAGAGTAAGTTATAATAATAATAAATCCATTAAATTTTATGCTTTCTATAGATTGATCATGCTTAAAGATATGGGATTGATTTCCGTTTATCGAAATTTTCGGTTGATAACTCACGATTAGCTTAGCTGAAAAGATAAAGGTCAACAAACATGATCTCTTTTTTCGTCTCTGTTATATTTGAATTCAATTGCATTATAAATATTTTATTGGAATCGTATATACTGCATAAAATTGTTTGGTTGCATAGATACATCCTATTATTTCTTCCAGAGATACCATTTCATATTATACTTTACTGTTCTATATATAGTTCAGTAAAGAATGAATAATAGAAGATTTTTAGAGGAATTTATCAGTGATAGAAATTTCATTGATCTTTATCAATACGAACCAGAATGTATTTACCAATATTATAATATCAAATACTGCTGTTACCAATATACCAAAATATTGAAATAAAAAATTTCAAAGTTCAACTTTTCAATTTTATTTTGTTAAAATAATTTTTAAAAAATGGAATTGATTTTAAATAAAAGAAAAAGTAATTTTTTAAATAGATTTTTATTAGAATCCATTTTCAAACTTTTCAGCTCAAATACTGTAATAAAATTTAAAACCAAATATGTTTAATTAAAAAAAATTAAATTTATATTAAAATATAAATCCTTCATAAGAATTTAAATTAATATAAGAAAAATAATTCAAGTGAAAATGTTTTCTAATTAATAATAATTTCTAATAAATGAAAATTCTAGCTTTTCAATTTTTCTTATGTCAAAATTCAGTATTTTATGAAATTTTAAACATAAAAATCAGAATACATATCCTTAATTATTTTTATTATATAACCTAAACGTATGTATTGTATGCGAAGATGTAAACAATGTGTTTATTCTCAATATGAAATTCCATATTGTAAGAACATCTGCAAGAATCTGCTCCCACCTCATCTGCTAACCCGAGGTGACGCTACATAAATAAACAAGAAGGGGAAAGTGAGAGAGTTAGGACTCCGGGGAAGGGAGAAGGAAGTTAGTTTTAGAAGTGACTGGACGCAGTGGATTTCCCTGTGTCTTTTACTAAAACACAATATATACTGTATATATAATTGTTACACATATAAATCTTTAAATAATGTTTAAAGATTTATAGAAATGCTACCTTTGATCTCTGAGTTAATTTTAAAGTTTTAAATGTGGCATTATAATTACTATATTATAACCTAGAAAAAGTTAAACAGCATCTAAATTAATATTAATCGTTATTTGTTAAAAATTTGCTTACATAAAAAAAATAATGTTTTTAAAAATAAATATTAAATAAAGTAAAAATGGAAAGTACTACTTGATTTACAACAAAACCAAAACATGTACTGCACATAAATAATTTTAACTTTATTGGCCGGATTGGCCACATGGAAACGCTTTGGCTTTCCACTCTGGAGGACCCGGGTTTGAGTTTCAGGTCCCACCCCTCGAAAATATTTATCATGGGGTCCAGGCCCGGCCCGTCGATCCCCGTCCTCCACAATCCGGCTGACCCCTCCGCAGGGGTGAGCAGCCTGTGGAAGGGCTTGTTTTGCCCTGCCACATAGTATTCTACCTGAATGGAGTGTGGCGTCATCTGTTGACAAAAAAAAACTTTATTTGACTTATGTACATTTAAAGTAAATGCTCAAACTGTCTGCACTGACTCTGATACACGTGCGACATCTCAAAAAAATAATTTCATTTGGTTTAAACTTTAATTCACTGTGAAAGTAGGTTAAAAAAGTTAATAAAGTTTTATCACTATGTTACATTGTTTTTTATGAAGCCCTTATCATCAGGTACAGTTTAAGACAAGAAATAATTGAATTTTTAAAATTTGTTATTTAGTCGAATTTATTCTTTCTGCATATTAATAGCAATAACCTCGTATTTACATTAGATAAAAGGATGTATTATACCATTTTGAAATCTGTAGTAAACACGTATTTTTTTTAAATAGTTGGCCACTTAGGCTTTCATACATTTTTTTTCACTAAGTACGCTTAAACTTTTACAAAAAAAAATATTTACCACATTTCATTATAAAAATTGAAGTTGAGATTTTTTTTTCCAAAAAATTACAACAGCTACTCACACGATTTACTGCATATCTATTGGTATAGTCCATGAAGAAATTATAACACCGAAAAACTGATGGATTTCATTGATTTGTAGCTGTAATATACAGAAACGCAAAGTAGTGTGAAAAAATCGACATTTTTAAACAAAATGACATTTTAGGTAATAACTGGGAAATATTTTTTTTTGTATTTTATTTTGAGTGCCCAATAGCTGTACTATGAGGTGTTTCAGACTTATCCATTCTTTCTGGGACACCTGTATATTACAGTGAAAATACTTTTAAGTGTGCATGTCTTAAGCAGGGTATATCTAAATACTATTGATGTTTATTAATTTAAAACAGAATATGTTTAATAAGGAATATAATAAAGTTTTATGTTCAGTTTTCACAATTGTTTTTTTTTCTATACAATATAGAGGTGAATTTCTCTAAAATATCATTAACAGCAGCTTCCCTGATATTTGCAAAGTTGTATTTTAATGTATTACTTGTAATATCAACTAACATAAATTCAAAAAAGTTTAAAATAAATATCAATTTTTTCTTTATCTTAGGTTGTACTTTATTAAATAATTTTATTTCCTCAATAATTAAACTTTAGTGTTTTTTTGTTGAAGAAAATTTATTGAAAGATATTAGAAGAAAATCTTTTTTTCCCCTTTCCAAGGGAAAAAGATTAATTGTTAAATGTGGTTTGTTAAAAGTTTAATTCTTAAAAATTGTAAAATGATGGTAACATTTAAAACTTTTATAGGTCATTTACATTAGAATATGTTCGTGATACAGAGATACAAAGAATTCCAGCAATGGAATTTACTGTTACACCAGATACCTTTGATACTCAAGGGAAATCTTCAGACTATCATTGTTTTTGTGATACTAAATGGTGTGATTATAAAGGAGTATTTTCATATAAGGCAATAGAAGGTAAGTACTCTCATTTGCTTATTTTATATTACAAAATTGGAATACAGATATAATATAGTAACACAAAATGAGTTCTGGGTATATATATTTATTTAGTTAATTAGAAAACTGTTTAATTTTATTTAAATTTTCTCTTTCCAGCAATATTTTTTTTTTTATATTTTTAACAGGATAATGAAAGTAAATTCTTAATGACAATAAACAAGTTTTTGAGATATTACATTTATTTTACTTAAATATTAAAATTTCTTTTTTATTTAATAATGTAAACATATGTTTTCTGAATAAATTATTTTTATGAATGCATTAAAAAACAGTAATTTTATTCAAGTACTAATTTTATATTTTAAAATGAACTGTGAAATTTAATCATGCCAGTTGAAATGCTATAAGCCTAAATACTTATAAAATTCTCTTGAAATTTGTTTATTGTCTGAAATATTTAGAATGTTTTTCAATACAGAGGATTCTTGATATACATTGCAATGATATATAGCATTTCACATATATATCGTTGATTAATTGGGGATAGTAAATTCAATATACATCGAAAATATTTACACTTAAATTATTTGAATAGAAAATATACATCTCATATGTTTTACATTTTTTTTATACGTTGGGAAAGATATTTTATTTTTGTGGAGAGTTGAGGAATTCTAACTGCTATATTGACAGATTTATTTTTATTTATATTATACTTATCCAGGATGAGACCTCATGCACACATGCTTGCTTAGGGGTGGGGAAAGAGTCATCTGTATAATACTGTAATTTTAATAGAATAAATATCTAAAATAATCAATTTTCGTGTCAGTTTCATTAAATCTACAATCATCGAAACAATCTACAGAATACGACATATATGGCTATTTTTCTTGAATCTTCCCTTTTTCATTCTATATTTTGTATACTGCACATTAAATATATCATTCTTCAAAGTTGTGATCAGTTGTCTAATTGCTTTACTAAGTTAATATGAATTATAAATGTTAGTTTCTCTTACTATTATGCAATTTATGATGCAAAGATTCACAATGGTAAGTAAAATAAAGTTAAACTTCATCAACAAAAAAAAAAAGGAGAAAATCTCAATCTCAACAGCTAGTCACAGAAGCAGTAGGAATTTCATAAATTTTTATGTTTTGTTAATAATTTCATATGGTATTTTCAAATTATTATTTAAAAATTACAATAAATCATACTATTGTATATTATAGTTTAATGTATAATAAAATAAGTAAGTAAACCAAATATTACAAACCAAATTAACTCTTAGTGTAATAATTCTGAATTAAACTGTAATTTTAATGATTAGTTTTTCAAATCAAGGCTATGGTGCCACCATTTGTGTGTTAATAATTAATTAATTAATTTTTTTTTAATTTGAACTAAGGTGATGCTATTTAGTATTTAATAATTAGACTAGAATTTTTTAAAATGAATTTTCTTGAAATAAAATTTTGCTACTGCACCAGAATCAAACTGGGAACCTTTAGGATAGCACCACCCCAATGAATTACCAGTTAGACTATGGTGGCATCCAGCAAAATTCCATTACAGGAAGCTTATGTAATAATCAGTTTGGAAACCTATCAGATAAGGCCAATACTAGTTTGCTCCCAGGCTGATAAGTATCCAAATTGATTATTGCATAAGCTTCCCAAAATAGAATTCTGCCAGATGCCCCTGTAATCTAACTGGTAAGGCATTGAGATGTTATCTCAAAGATCCTGGTTTGATTCTGACATGGTGGCAAAATTTAAAAAAATTCTAATTTAATTATTAAATACTAGATGACATCATCTTAGTTCAAATTTTAAAAAAATTAATTAATTATTAACTCAACAGATGGTGGCACCATAGCCTTGATTTAAAAAACTAGTCATTAAAATTACAGTTTAATTCAGAATTATTACATTTGGGGTTAATTTGGCTTGTAATATTTGGTTTAATGTTATTCAATTAGAGTATATAAGTACAGTATTTCTTGTTCATATGCCTATACACTTTAATATAAATTTGAATTTTTTAATTGTCTGGAATATAACTCCTATATAATACATTATAGTCTGTATACTAAGAGTTTTCCTTTGTTAACAATGAATGCAAAATGGGTATTTATTGAATAGTCATATCAACAATGGAAAGGTAAACAGTAAGTTTCATTTGTTTGTTTTAATACCATTGTTTTTGGATTATGATGAAAACTAATTTGAATGTAGGATGTAAATAATCACTTTATCGTCAATGAAGAGAAATTATTTACTATGCTCATCAATATTATAAAAATGAGAAAACTAAATAAACAAATTTTGTGGTCAGTCAAAAAGTTAGAGATATACTATTGAAATCTTCATTATAAGAGTGAAAATTAGTTATATTATTATAAAGGAAAGTCAACCATTTGGTATAGCTGATGAGAAGAGATTACTGATTTACAAAATTATCAATATAATTTGAAATTCTCAATTTGTTGCCATTTGATAATGAAAGCACTTCATTAATTAAATTAATTAATATAAAATAGTTATTTTCGGAATTATTATTTAATTAACAGTCCTTTGCAAGACTATTATATTTTGTCAAATGAGTTAACACACCACTTCATATAAAAAAATGTGAAAATATTTTTATCTACAATATATAAAACCGACGAAAATGATTCGATTAAAATAAATTATTATTTTAATATCAAATGAAATAAAAATTTTAAATTACTGACTTTCTATTAAATGCCACTAAACATTGTTGATTGATAGGAAGAACTAAGTGATATTTCCATCTTCATTGTGATTGGTTTAAATGCTATGACTTCATGTGTTTAGGTAAAAGCTTTTGGTATACAGACTATAATTCAATGGGAAATCAAGGCCCGATATATATTGTTTTGCTATAAGCTTTTTAGAAACATAATTACAATGTTTATCAAGGACTCTATGTAATTTTTAAAATTTAAAGAAAAATATATTTAGAATATAATTATGAAATATTTTGTATTTCTGTTATTAAATTCTTCAAGTAATCATTTTTTCAATAGTATACAACATAATACTTTCAGAAAAAAAATCCATTGTATATTTTTTGGGAAATCAACAGAAAATATTCTAAAGTTAAAAAATACTTTGAATGAAAATCAAATAAAATAAATTTTTTATAATAATTATATGTAGATATTCCTACAAGATCTGGTCAAATTTAAATCTATTGATGCTATTCATCAAAACAAAGTGAAAAGTCCATATAAACATGAATCCATAAATTTTTCATTTTTGAGATAGCACAGAGTGTAAAAACATACAATTTACTATTTTTTTGAAATAGCACAAAGTGTAAAATCACAATTTACAATTAGTGATTGCAAATTACAATTTACTATAGTAAATTGTGATTTGCAATCACCTGTAATAAACAAACTATACATTAATCAAACTTTGTGCAAGCTACTGGGATAGTCTGTGAATAACTTGAAATAATTCTTATAATATAATGTTACAATAACACACAGTAATTGCTAACATTAAAACAAAGATGATATCCTCTCTCTCTTACTTAATATTATAGTAATGGATAAGTGTTTAAACTTGTATTTGCTAATTGTTAGTGAAGATTTTGCTCTCTTTTGTAGAGTAATCTGTATGACCTATATTTTTATACTCTGTGTTATCTTGAAAATAAAACATTTTTAAATTTACTTTAATGAATAGCATTTGGGATGTAAACCTGGTCACTTTTAAAAATATCCTCATAAAAAAATGATTGTGAAGTTTAAATCCATATTTGAAAAGAAGTTGAAGGAATAAATAGAATATAGAATTAAATATCAATATAGGATGATTTCTGTCAATATTGAACAAAATATAGTAAAACTATGCTTCTCAAAATTTTTCATATAAAATTTTTTCTTTAAGATTATTGATATTTTGTGACTAAAATTTTTAACTACAAAAAATTAAAAAAAAATTTTTTTTTACAATTCAATTATTTATAACTGAATTGTTTTTAAAAATGCAGATAACAAGCTTAATTAGAGGTAGAACACATGATTATAAGGTGTTAGTTTATATTTTATAGCATTTTTTGCCTGATAAGGCCATCTTCAGTGATAAAATGCAAAGAAAAGTATCTTACACTTAAACAGAGCAAGATAATATTTTTTGTTTTGTTTGAATTTAAGGTACTTTCCTTTGTATTTTATTGCTTCAGATGGCCTTATCAGGCCAAAAGTGCTATAAAATATAAACTAATACCTTAAAAACATGTGTTCTATCTCTAATTGAGCTTGTTATCTGTATTTTTGAATAAGATAGAAACTTTTAGAAAAGCTTTGAATTTTTTCTTATGTAATATTTTATTCCATTGCTATTTGATTAACACTTATTTTTCATTCTAATTTTATTAATAATTTCTATTTTATCTTGATTAGAAAAAACTTTTATTTTCTGAAACAGATAAAATTTTTCAGTTATTATGAATAAAATAGGTAACAACTTTTATTAGGGACATTTTCTTTTTTTTCTAGTTTTTATGATGCTTTCCATTTATAGGTTATTGAGTGAAAAGACCATTCCAGAGTCACTGCCAATTGGTAGGCAAAAGGTTAAGAATGGGAATCAATGAGCCTGGCTTCAATCTCCTTTATGAGAATGTTAAGATAAGAGATCTGTATTCAGTCCTGAAGATTCAAGAATGAAACATCTAGTGCAATTTTCTGCACCCATCCAATTTAATTATTAGGAAATTTCTTTAAGGAAACTTTCATTTTAAGTTGTGTTATGAGAATTAATGCTAATTATTGAAATAATTTTATCTTTTTTTGTATAATTAGATGTGATCTTAGCATATCTAGTGAAAAATGGATGACATTTTTTAAAATGAAGAATGCATTATAATTTTTTCATTTAAATTAATGATAATTTTATCCATGATTTATGAGAATTCAAAAGGATTTTTCAGGAATGCTCCAGACTTGTAAGTCATCATAAATTACAAATTGACATACACTCTCAAGAATCATAGTTCTACAATTTTCAGATTTTTCATGTGCTTTACATTATCTCTGAAAATATTATAGAAACACACATAAACCAAGTATGAAAATGTTGGGAAGAAAGGTTCGCAGGAACCTAACTCTAATATTTCCCGTAGGCACACTGGTTCAGTATTCGCGAAGAATTTACGGAATGTAACTACTGCGAATAGCGAGAATTGACTGTATTTCTCTGAAAATTAACATTCCAAACTATATAGGTAATACCTGATCCTAAAATAAATTTTCCTTAAAGATTTCTATACATAAAATGAATGTAATCAAATACAAAATTCCAGATAAGTTATCAAATAAAATATGTTTGAATGCTTTGATAATTTTCTGCAAACTTGATTCCAAGTTAACACAAAATAAAAATTTTAAACTATCACCAAGTTTTCAATTAATTTACCATAATCCTAGTAATTCTTCCATAATATGTATAGTATTTACTGTATACCAATAATTTAATATTTAAATGAGATCAAATTACCAAACAATGGAGGAGATCAGTTTTTTGACTCCACAAAGAGGTATCAAATTACAGTACATCAAAAAATAATTTTGGCAAAAAATTTCTTTGTTCCTTCAAATTAGGATATTAAAATCAAATTCTTACATACAATCTTCACTTCTGGGAAGGACCAATAAAATAATTTGAAAAATATAGTGGACTCGCATTTTTACGAACTATTTAGTTGATCCCAAAAAATCCCTAATATTAATTAATGCCATTCTCATTTATGAAGTTTTTTGGGGTCTTTACAAGTTCGCAAAATCGAGAGTCCACTGTATATTCAAATATAGAATTATACTTATTTTTCTTATCTTCTGCACTTTGCCATCTACTGGATAATTGGAGTAACTTTTACCCAAATCTGCAAGTAATCTTCCGAAACAAATATAATTTATCATAAATTTAAACTACTGGTGGACTAGAATGTAGCTCTGAATTAAAAATTAAACACATTTTGAACTAAGGACTATATGTTATTTCAAAATAATGAATACTTTGAATTAATTTGTAAGAATTTGATATCAAATTAAGAATGTTCTACTGTACCATCATATGAACATGTTTATTTTTTAGATTATTATAATGATTTAAATAACTAATATAGCAAACCAAAGATATTCATAGGACAGATTTATCCATGAATTACAATCAGAAAATATACAAATCAGTGATTGAATATTATTTTAGTTAATTTTTTAATTTTATAATATAATATACTATCATTAGCACTCTATTCAGTTTTTTTATTTTATTAGGCATTTAATGTTTTCTATTTAAATATAATTTTTATTTATTTATATAATTTATAAAATTAATATTTTAGTAATTTATATATATGTATTATTCCTAGACATATTTTGTTGCTACTAAAAAATACTGTGCCTTAGGAAGAGATGGATATGAAGCTTTGAAAAAATGTGAAATTATGGTATATACATTTTAGTTTTTTGATTATAAATATAGTTTATAATTAGCAATATTATAAATCTTTATAAAATTTAGTTTTCACTTAAATTCCTGACATAATTTAAATATAAGAATATACAATTAAGTATTAATAAGATTTTAGAAAACTTAAGAACAAACAACTGTTTATACTGGATATAATATTCGGTAAAAAATTGTTGTTTTTTTACCAAATTATACTTTGTTCTTAAGTTTTATAAGATGGAGTATAGCCAGCTCAAAATGAAAAAGCTACAAAAAGAATATACTTGAATCTGCATTAAGAAAACAAGAGCGGAGGAAACATGGGGATTCTTAAAGGAGTGCCAATTAAACGGAGTGTTCCCAACTACAATATCGAAAATAAGTTTACCTACCAAATCCAAGATGGTTTTGAGGAGAACGAAACAAATTTGCCTAAAGGCAGCAATAACGGAAGCCAAAAGAAGGCTTTATAAACTATGAGGTTTACAGGAGAGTTGTAGTATGAAGCTGTTGGACACAACTGGGAACCTAACAGCATTCTTTAATGATTTGAATAACAGAACTGAACATCTTAAGCAGACCTTGAGACAGAAATATATTAAAAAATTAAAATGGATTTTTAAGAAACAATTAGGCCCAAATAGAAGATATAGATTTGAACTACACCAAGTTCTGACAGTCATGGATAACATAGAGGTCCCACCTTTCATGGAGACAATTATAAGGAAAGGGCCCTCATATGCAATTTTGGATAATAAGAGCATCCTGGAGGACATACCAATCTTTGAGGAAGTATTAAGAGAGACAGAAGAATTGGAGAAGGACAGACACAGATGGATTTTCCTCAGTCAGAAAAATAGGGTTAGAAACACCCATAAGGACAGAGGCTAAATATGAAAGAAAACTTATAAAAAAGACGCTCCAATGGTTAAAAAAAAACCAATATATAATCACAAGAGAGGATAAAATGAAGAATATATGTTAATGAAGAGAGATAAATACAAGTCCTTCTTGTTTGAATATATTAACTGCACAAAGCCAATGCAGCTCCTCACGGACCCCACTAGAAATATAATGAAAAAACTCGATAAGACTATAAAGGATAAGAACTTCCACAATTTTGGAAGATTCCAAAAAAGGAGGCCCCGATATGTCCCAGACTCTTTGCTTAAATAAAGTCGCATAAGACACCCATTGAAGCCAGACCCATAGTGGAGAAGGGACAAGCCCCCACCTACCAATCTGAGAAAACAATTGCTAAATGGTGTAACCGAATCCTAGGGGAGACGGAAACCTCAACAACCATTGCAACCTCTGTACTAAATAAAATTAAGAATGTAGGCACAAACCAGGAGGATGTATATACCACTTAGGATTTCCAAGCATTGTACCCGTCTTTGAGAATAGAACCGGTATGCCTCCATTTCTACAGGTTCTTATTACAGAATGTTCCACAGGCGAATGATATCTCATATCTTTTACATGAAATAGCATACTCATATGTTACGGGTCTTACTTCGCATTTAAAAGAAAGTTACACAAGCAGATGATAGGGGTCCCCATTGGTAGCCCAATGGCCAGAACATTAGCAGAGATTACCCTAAGAGCAATAGAGGAGCAAAAATCCCAAACTTCCAAATGGATATGAGGTTGTATGTTAGTTATGTTGATGATATCCTGGTCATATGGAAACACTTGGGTAAAATAGATGATTTTGTTGAAGCTTTAACCATAAAACAATATGGACTAAGGTTGATAAAAGACCAACACAGTATAACCGGTGTATATTTTTTGGATTTAAAAGTGGAAATAAACCAAGGGAACCTCAAAACCAAGATATAAGCCAGTGCTTATACCAAAATGGTCAAATGATCCAATAGGATATAAGAAATCAGCATTCAGAAGCTTTTACAAAAGGGCCATTATATACTGTAGTGAAGTGAAGATGCCAGGAACTACTATATATTGAAAACATAGGGAGACAACACTGGTATATAAAATCCTTCCTACGGAGAATTTTAAACAACGTGCGAAATGGAATGAATACACAACGTGACAGGCAGAATGAGATTATAGATGACACAAATAACTACACACCGGTACCATACCATATCAAGGATTTGAAGGTGGTTAAAAGAATTGCCAAAAAGAATAATAAAAGGTTAACAACATTCAGAGGTCCAACCATCTTTAATCTTTTAAGAAATGAAAAAGAACCTTTGCAGCATTTGGAGAGAAGTGAGGTATATAAGATCCCAACTAAGGACACATAGATCCAAGAGGAGGCAGCATATATAGGGGTCACGATAAGGAATTTAAGAAAAAGAATAGAGGAACATAAGAACGATATAAAACAAGCCAAATTGACCACTGCCTTAGCAACAGAGGCATACTCTAAGGATTTGGATATAAAATGGGAAGAAGCAAAGGTGGTGAGATTGGTCGTACGAAAAACGCAACCTGTAATTACGGAGACGATAGAAATTTTAAGAAGAAGCAAAAATGAGAGGCTGTTAAATGATCGCTTAGCTTGGGAACCTCCGCAACCTTGGAAGTATGCTAGAGGCTGTTAAATGATCGCTTAGCTTGGGAACCTCCGCAACCTTGGAAGTATGCTATAAACAAGGAAGCATAGAGACCGTATAAATCAAGGCAAACTTAGATCATCTAAGACTGAAGCATATGTGGATTGTATATATTTATAATGTTATGTTGTGTATATATATTATTATTGCTTATATAATGTTATCTTAATATGTTGATAATGTTTATGCTAAATGTTTTGTATGTAACCATCACTTAGTTGTAATTATTTTTTGCAGTTCAAATATTTATGTAAATAACGTCATTGTTATTTGACTTCGTAAGATGTTGTCAAGAAACGATTTATTCTTTTTGTAGAATGTTCGATTTAGAATGTGCCTGATGATGGCATTGTAGCCGAAAACGTTAGCGTTTTTATGTTTAGAAAATATTATGAACTTTGCTGCTATTTAGTGCTTTTTTTTACCGAATATTATAAGATTTAGACGACATTACTTCAAATATCCATTTTTAGCTAGGAGATACTTCCAAGCGGCCAGTAACTCCCACGTTGGCTGGTTAATGTTTACGAGATTCTCTTTATTCTCATTAGGTCTTAGCTGAAGGTATGAAAATGTATACTAATGAGAATAAAGAGAATCTCGTAAACATTAACCAGCCAACGAGGGAGTTACTGGCCGCTTGGAAGTATCCCCTAGCTAAAAATGGATATTTGAAGTAATGTCACATTAAGATAATAGACTTAACCCATTCAGCTTTGAAATACAGCCTACTAGGGGCAGCGTGAGTAATCTGAGGATTTAAACTGACGTTCTTGACTATTATATAGTCTGAAAAATGACTTATATTTTGTAAGAATACCGTTGTTTGTTTGTTCATTTGTATTTATTTAGTATAATTTATGTTTATCTTACTTATTATATTATTTATTTTATACTCCTTAATTTATGTATTTGTTTACTGTTTCCCTGTTACCATAGTAACTTGCATCATTCTTAAAAACACATGTTGTGTTTGTTTAAATTAATTTTAAAAAATCTGTTACGTTGTATTCTGTTTTATGCTTGATGATGATGTAAGAACATCGAAAACATTAGCATTAAAGATTACTTGTTTTGCACCTGCTGTTTAGTGCTTCTTGTAGAAATTAAGTTACATTTGTATATTTTTATACTGTTCGAACTTTAGTATTTGTCAAAATTTGAAGTTCTTTATCAATGTTTTCACTTTTCTTATAGACTTACCACTGTATATTTGTCAATTTTGTCTTTTTTTTTTTTTGAAGGGGTTCAAAAATATTAGTTGCCCTGGGCCTTGCATTTTCTTTTTTTTTTTTTTTTTCTGAAGGATCTCAAAAATATTAGTTGTCCTGGGCCTCACATTTTCTCTGAAAGCCCCTGCTTAAAACTGTAATATGATTTAAATGTAAATTTATTTAGATTTATTTAATTTTATATTTAATTTTTTATTTCAAAAGGCATTTTTAAAAGTTTTAATATAAAAACATATACAGGTATCCCTCCTATAACACAATAGATAGGTTTCTGAAAAATGTTGTGTCATGTTGTGTGAAACCGTGCTATATGAGACCTAAAGCCAATTCAAAAAGATCTGTGTGAAACAGTGTTATATGAGACCCAGAGCCAATACAAAAAGGAGGATTACGTTTCAACCAATTAAAAACAAATAACTTTCTTTAATTCCATATCAAGAAATATAATTTCTATTAAGAATATTAATAACACAAAACATAAAGAAGGAAAAAATATATATGTAAGACCCTAGAGAAACAATACTGTATACATAACACAAAAGGAAAGAAAAAAGTATACAGCATGTATAACATTCATTTAATAATTATATCTTCCTTACTGCTGTTTAATTAAAACGAGAACATTTTATTCTTTAACAATATCAACTTCACTTTCTGAATTTTTTTATACATTTAAAGTTTGTAAATCTTTTGCTCTCTCTACAAAATTTGTAATCTAACCTGCTACATTCTGCTAAAAAACAATCACTCCTTAACATATACCCAAAAAAAAAAATTATGAATAAAAAAGTTTTTCTTCTCTTTCACATTCCTCTATTGAAGAATAAAAATTTATTTATTATCCAAAAACTGAATGTTTGGAACACAAAATATTCAATTGTCTCCAATTCATTCAATTTCAAATTGAAATCGAAAATAGACTGCATATCGTCCCTTTCATGGCAAACTAACGAAATTGCATTTATATAATTTTAGCAAAGTATTTCCCAATGATTGCATTTTATGTGTGTATTGATTGTGTGTCCCTAGTATGGATTTACAAAAATTAATGAGAATATTTTGTGTTGTAGGAGAGTAAACGTAATTTTCTAAATGTCTTAAGTAAATACTACATTATAGAAGTACATATTATATGAGGGTTTCTGCAATTTTTAAATTATGTTAGAGCAAAACCATATAGTAAGAAGCCATGTTATAGGAGGGATACCTGTATTCACAAGATTATTGTAGAAATTAAGTAATTATTTTTACTTCAATAATAATGAAATATGTTCATCTTGCTATGTGCTACAAATCACATATGGTACTATGAAATCACACTATGTATTACATATGATAAATTATTATAGTACAAGTAATCCTTGATTTATGATTAAGCTTTGTTTGAATCCCAAGGTCAAAAGTCAAAATGATCAGAACACTGAAAATGTCCTAAATTTATAGATTTCCTGCTACCAATGTTTATGAAGACACTATACATTATCATAATAAATGTAATAAACACAAAATTATAAGAAGAAGACAAAAAAAGGATGATGATACATCAGATCATTGCATATGGACACAATGCATATGAACTGCTTGGCAAATCACATTACTGAGTAGTATACTGAATATATAGATAAATATAAATGATCAGGAGTTGATGATCTCATAAGTCAAGAACTATTTGTAGTTAATATATTTCTAGAATTGAAAGGCTATTCTATTATTAAATCAATTCAAGTGAATATTATTTATAATTGACAGAAAAATGTTTCTTTATGCTTACATGTCTATTATTAATCAAATAACTTGAAAACTTTTTAGGCTATTGGTTTCACACTTGAATTGGCTTTTACTCTACAATTCAATATTATCATAAAACATTCAGAGAATTTCTGGTAAGTATAAATTCAAATTATAATTTGAAATATATAACATTAAAGTAACTTTTTAATTCTTTTTAAGGTATCTTAGAAAATTAAATGAAACTGTCTTTCCTATTGCTTGGTTCTCTCAGGTATGTTTAATAAGTTATATGAATTTGTTTTAAAAAGAAATACTGAAATGTAAACAGATATGATAAAAAAAAACTTAGTATAAATTTTTATCATAAATGTTTAATTTATTATTCCATTTCATAGTAAATTTTTTGTAAAATGTTGATTTTAAAGAACATGATAAACATCTGTAGAAAATTGTGATTGCTTTCATAATTTTTAGATTAAAAATAAACAAATTTTTCTTTTGATAACTTTTCTGAAAACTTCCCAGATAAACTTTATGAAAAAGATTATTTGAATATATTTTATAATAAAGATATAAAGAAAAATTTATATAGAATTTTAACAAAAAAGTTTGTATAAATTTTTAAAAGAAATCTTTTCATAGGTTTATTATTGTTATAATTGTTGAAAATACATTAATTGGTTGTTTTTCTTCCTCTTTGCATTATTAGTGGGTCCTATAGTAGCAGCAATATCAAGTATATTTATTTCTTCTTAATTTTATCATCAAAAATATGGGATGATTATTTTACATCCTGTTTTGAGCATCAAATTTCTGTTCCTGGCAATCATGAGTGCACTGATAGCTTTTCACTTCTATCTTTTACATGTTTTGGTTCTGAATGCATCTAAATTTTGTTAAATATTTTTGTTGCTATTCAGAAATCATGGAAATTTTTTAATATATTTTTTAATATTTTCTATCGAATGAGCATTTTGATAAAATCATATTGTAAAGAAATGTGATGCAACACGATGGGGTTCTGCTCTGTACCCAGCTTTCTCCTTGCATTGCATCATAACATTTCAATGCCATTATGTCTGGAATTTTGTCTAAATGGCCATATTTATTCCAATAATGAATTGAATTTGGAAAAATTTTTAAATTATAAAGAAATTATTAATTTATTTTAATGAATTTCATATTGTTCTAATATTTGAAAGTTGGAGATTGACTTATATACAGATTTCTAATTTTTACTGATTTTTAATCTCAAGTCAGGGGTCAGCTTATATATATCTTGTAATTTAGTAACAAAGTTTATCTTTAAATAAATTTATGATGTTCAAATAAATTTTTCATCATTTGATTATTATTAATGCAAACTAAATAAGGGAAATAAATATGCACACAAATTAATTTTGAAGTATAGAGTTAATTAAATACATTGACAAAAATTTTTTTAATTTTTCATTAATTTTTTTAAATTTGTAATAAAGGATGAAAAGATTGTTCAGATTTGTTTTAACTATTATATTCAATATAAAATTATGTTTGACTGTATTAGCAAATGATATTCTTTATTAAGACTTTTAGAAGAATGTTTAATTATTATTATAGAATATAAGATTCTTCAATCTAAATTAAATTTTTCTGTTTAAAATAAAGGTTATATATACAGTTTTTGCCTTAATGTATCTATGTATGTATGTATGTATGTATGTATGAAATTTGATAGTGTATAGCATTAATATTGGATTGCATTTTATATATAATTTCCATGTTTAGTAATTTATTTATCTCTATTTATTCATATAACAGTGGATTATTTCATTAGACCTTACTTTTCTGTTTAAAATAAAGGTTATATATACAGTTTTTGCCTTAATGTATCTATGTATGTATATATGTATGAAATTTGATAGTGTATAGCATTAATATTGGATTACATTTTATATATAATTTCCATGTTTAGTAATTTATTTATCTCTGTTTATTCATATAACAGTGGATTATTTCATTAGACCTTACATAAGTCAAAACATATATTTCAGAGCATATCCTATACACTAGTAGTGTGTTAGAAAGATGTAATTATAAAAATATTTATATTAAAGAATAAGCATATAAGGCAAATGACAGCAAATACTTGCTTACCATCATGAAGATCTGGTAAACACTGTTTTGTATTGCAAATAATAAGATAAATTTAAATGTCAATTTTATAAGAAAATTGAATAATTATAGAAATCTAAATCAGATTTCTCCGGTCTATTAATGTAATGCAATATGTATAAATAGATTTGATGAATAACAATTTTATTATTTTTGTAGTAGAAATTTACCAAAGGGGGTCCAAGCCTAAATAAATTTTGTCTCTTATTGTATTTGTATTTTGTAAAATTAAATTATTTTGTTATAATAAAGTTTTCATGTGCACCTTCTTATCCCAAAATTCTCTCTTAAAATGAGTATATCTAGTGTATTATAATTTGCTTAATATACAATATTTTTAATAAATAGATTTTTACTAAATTATTTTTGTGGAATTCCAGTCTGGAAATGGAAATGCGGAATGCAGAACAACAGGTTTTTAGGCCTAAGAGTGGTCTACAAAATGTTGCGCAAGTAAGGACGGCGGAAAAGGCCCTTCAGCAAGACAGGGAACAACATTGAATGTAAATTCAACAGCTTCTTTATTAATTGTCAAAGAGAGATTTCTATATACTGTATAAACATTAATTCTCGACAAGGAGTGAGAGAGATACAGTCAATTCTTGCTATTTGTAGTAGTTACATTCTGTAAATTCTTTGCGAATACAGAATTAGCAAATAGTGAACCATTGGGCTTATGGGAAATATAGAGTTAGGTTCCTGCAAACCTTTCTTCCCAACATTTTCATACTTCGTTTGTGTGTGTTTTTCTGTTTAAAGACACTTTATTTAATATGTATTACATTTATAAATAATTACACTATATATTCAGTGTATAGTACTATATACAGTATTATAATTACAGTAATCTTTATTTAATTTTTTAAAACATTAACTATGTAGTAAATAAAATCTTATTTTTGATTGATAGTTTTTGATGATGTGAAATGTTTGATGTGACAACTGATACATTGTCTTTCTGAACTGCGTTGAAAAACTGTGTTAGCCTTGTCTGCATCGCTTTTTGTCTCAGATCTTCTAAAATTTTGGCGTAAGGAGCAAATGTGCAGGAAGTTAAGCGCCTAAATTTGAGGCTGAATTCAAGCATAGGGTCACATTCTTCTATTGGACCTGCGGACGATATGAACAGGGTTTTGGCCTACCTGTGGTCTGTGGAGTGAGCGAGGATAGATAATGAGAAATTTTCTGACAAACCAATTCTGAGACTACACTTGGTACCAAACAACTTCCTTTATTAGAGTGAGAGAGAGAGTTTATATTGGTAACAGTATTTTCGCCACTCAGCGGGAATCCGCGAATAAGGATGAAAGCTTCCCGAATATCGATTTTGTGGTTACAAATGAATTTCCGCAAATAGTTGAATATGCGAATACGGAATCCATGAATAATGAGAATTGACTGTACCTCAAAATTCTCATATCTTCAGACACGTCGAATAACAGGGAATGTTACAAATTGAAGAAAGTCTCTAGTCCCTTATTAACAGTCTCTAGTCTAATTTGATGTCAAAGGTGAACATTCAGTTTCCTGGGTCCTGGCATTGATTTGTAGTATCAATGTTAGATTATTAGATCCTTCTGATCTTAGAAGCGCAGAGCGGAGTTTTGGTGGAAGAACACACACAACATCCAATGGGGATCCTGCGAACCTTTCTTCCCAACATTTTCATACTTGGTTTATGTGTTTTTCTGTTTAAAGACTCCTTATTTACTATGTATTACATTATTTACAAATAATTACAGTATATGCAGTGTATACTACTATATACTGTATTATTATAATTACAAAAAATCTTTATTTAATTTTTTAAAACACTAACTATGTAGTAAATAAAATCTTATTTTTGATTGATAGTTTTTGATGTTGCAAAATGTTTGATATGACAACTGACACACTGTCTTTCTGAACTGCGTTGAAAAACTGTGTCAGCCTTGTCCGCATCACTTTTTGCCTCAGATCTAAAATTTCGGCATAAGGAGCAAATGCGCAGGAAGTTAGGCGCCTAAATTTGAGGCTGCATTCAAGCATAGGGTCACATTCTTCTATGGGACCTGCAGACGATATGAATAGGTTTTTGGCCTACCTGTGGTCTGTGGAGTGAGCAAGGATGGATAATGAGAAATTTTCTGGCAAACCGATTCAGAGACTATTCTTGGTAACAAACAACTTCCTTTATTAGAGTGAGAGCGAGAGTTTATATTGGTAACAGTATTTTCGCCACTCAGTAGGAGTCCGCGAATAAGCACGAAAGATCCGTGAATATTGATTTTTGTGGTTACAAATAAATTTCCGCGATTAGTCGAATACAGAATCCGCAAATAATGAGATTTGACTGTATATTAAATTAATGCAAGCACACATTAAGAAATCATTATATAAAAATATTTTTTAAATGGATAAATTAAAAAAAAAGAGAAATCAATACGATGTTTCAAAATATTATCACCAAATAAGCACTTTTTGCAGCTGAGATTATTTTATTTCAGGGTAACAGTTTTCAGCACTATGCCATCAACAGGTTACATATGGAAATAGAATAAAATAATATGGGCTGCTACGGTTATAAGCTCAAAAGATCAGTAACAATAATACTAAAAAAAATGTGGCATATTTGGGAAATCTAGGCAATAAAAATTAAAGATAAATGCAAAATAATAATAGTGTATATAAAAATGTCTTTTGGTTTAAGATAAGATAAAGTTATTATTATTATTCTGCATGATTTCTAAGGTCTCTGTGGTCAAGACCTGCTTTGGTGAATTATCGATAGAATCATATAATAATGACCTCAGGATAGGATGGGATGATGAATCATAAAACCTATGATGCATTATCGTGTCATTTCTACTAAACTTTGTTTTCATTCAAATCAATATATTAACTATTTGTATATTACCATTATACATATTGATTAGAACATAATTAATATTGTATAAATAAATTAAAATCAGTCCTTGAATTTTATTAATGGGAGATAAGGAGTGATGTATATAGCTTTAAGTTATTATATTTAAATTTCAAAAATTAACTTTGCAGACAGATGAAGAAAATACTCCAGAACTGTGTGTTTCAGTCCAGAATCATTTCAATTCTGTAAAATTTTTGACTGGTGTTATGAGACAACGTACTCACCATAGACAAAGTTTATATTGTATGTCTAGAAGGTAAATAAGATTTTATTTTGCATTTATGCATTCTAATACAAACAGTATTTGCAAAACTTTCAACTAAAATTTACAATTCTAGAGCCAGCCTTAGACATTTTGATGAAATACCACGTTTGAGTAGGTTGATGCGATCTGTAAGTTGTGATGCCATTATCCCAGAAATACCGTTAGTTCGCACAGTTTCCTTAGAAGAAATAGAGCAATGTAAACTAGCTCCAAAAGTTGAAGGAAGGATACAAATATTAACTGAAGAAGTAAATTCAGTTATTTATATAATACAGTGGACTCCTGTACAACACGAAGGAAAAGTTCCATATCATAGGAAATCGCATATTATAAATTGAGTACTAGTTGCAATTTTTTCGTCGCGTTATACAGGAGTTTACTGTATATATATTTTATTACATACTTTTATTAATAATTATTTTACATTTTGTTACAGTTAAAAGATAAATTAGAGCGAGAGAAGAGCCAATTATCTATATTGCAAGATGTTATTGAAGAAACTGCAGAACCATAATCTAATTAATTTTATATGAGAGTTATTAATTGAATGATAATATATTGTTGTTATATTATTTTTTTAAATAATTACAATTGTTTTGTTAGGAAATTTTTATCAAATTTATCTAGTCAATTTTCTATAGCATATTATTTATATTTTACCTGTAAATATAGTATTTATATTAATGCAATTATGCATTAAAATATTTATTATTAGAAATTCTGTAAAATCTTCATAGCTATATTTAAAGTTTATTTATTGTTTGCTTTTGCATTATTAATATAAGAGTTATTTTTAATAGGATTGTTATTTATAGCAAAAGTTTATACCAGATGACTTTTTATTGGAAATGTTTAGATTTGCACATGTTAATTCTCAAATATATAATGTAAATTATATTTTGATGCAACGTTTATACAATTGTTATGTATTAGGAGTTGAAATAGAGATTTCGTAAAAAACAAACAAAAAGTTATTTTTAAAAATCTCAGATTCTTCTTACATCATAGAATTGAACATCTCCCTTACATTTCTCGATACTTTAAATTTAATAATGCCTTTCTATTACTAAATCAAAAATTGTTCGACTTCGTTTGTGTTTTATTGCACAGATAGTGCAAGTTTTCTGTATACTCGAAAATTATATTATTAAAGTGCAAGATTGTTAAATGAATTGTCTACGTATGTGTGTGTTAAATTTTCAAATTTATTATCATACAAAAGAAATTATTTTTCATCTTTACATAACACAATAAATTACATATTCTTATTCTATTATACAATTTTTAATTTTTCTTCAAAACAGAATAGTGCTTTGGGTGCATTAATCAAATAATTAGATATCAATGCATTACTTTAAATATAATCAAAAAGTTTTTACAAAAAAAATAATTCCCAATACTATACATTGATAATTGCTCAAACTTTATTGAGACATTCTTGTATTTGCTGTCGAAAATATTCCATCATAAAATCATTCCTCCTCCAGAAAATTCCATTCTCTGAAATAAGAATGCAATCAATTAGATCAAAATACACTAGAGGACAAAAAATAATAAATTTTCTGCTCTTTTTACAAAATCTGTAATCTTTGTTTGTTCTTACAAGGTTGTCATAAATTTCACAATATGGAGATAAGGAATTTTATAACTCCCATTTGTCCAATATGTAAATTGTGTGTCCATAGAATGGATTTATAAAAATTAACGAAAATGTTTTGTGTTGTAATTTTCTAAATATGTTGAGTACCATGTTATATGAGGATTTCCGCAATTTTCTAATCATGTTAAAGCAAAATCGTGTTATGTGAGCATTACTTGTATTAGGTATTTTCCGAACAAAGCTTTTGTAATTTTCTAAATATGTTGAGTACCATGTTATATGAGGATTTCCGCAATTTTCTAATCGTGTTATATGAGCATTACTTGTATTAGGTATTTTCCGAACAGAGCTGATACAGCCAGAAAACTGAATATGTCAAGAATGACTGTAACAAAGTTATAGAAATAGTTTCTTGATTTGGAGTAATTGTTTAAAGGACATCCTCGTGTCATAAGACATCAAGATAACTGTTACCTGCAAATAACTATTAAATATCATTCTCTTTGAAGCCACTGAAAGAAGAATTTCAAGGAAAACTATGACAAAAATGCTTAATGAAATAGATTTTTATGCCAGGAGACTTTCTGCCAATTCAGAAAAGACCCAAATAGAACCTACAATCCCAAATCCATCCCTTGATATTTTCAATGGAAATTTTAATAATTGACACAAACATTAGTATAAACTCTTTCCATCTCGTAATTGATAAATATACTAATGGAAAGAAGAATTTCAAGGAAAACTATGACAAAAATGCTTAATGAAATAGATTTTTATGCTAGGAGACTTTCTGCCAATTCAGAAAAGACCCAAATAGAACCTACACTCCCAAATCCATCCCTTGATATTTTCAATGGAAATTTTAATAATTGGCACAAAAATTAGTATAAACTCTTTCCATCTCGTAATTGATAAATATACTAACGATTAAACAAAAGTGGCACCATCTATGAATTAAATTAAAAATTCATAGATGGTGCCACTTTATTTGAAGAAAAAAACTCTGTCTCAGCCCAGAATTGAATTGGGGGAATATATATTAAATATCATTGTTTTTACTTTAAATTTTGAAGGATCTCAAAAATATTAGTTGTCCTGGACCTTGCATTTTATCTGAAAGGCATTGCATAGGATGTTCTTGAATACAAATTGCTACTCTCACTTCTCAGAAGTATTTTGCATGAATGGTCATTAAAAGCCATCAAAATTAAAGAATAAAATTTCATGTTTTATTGTCCCTCCAAATAATTTTGGACCATCACAGGGTCATAGCATCCACCTATTTCAAACAAAACAGGAACTGTGTTTGTTTTGATTTCCAAAAAAATATTTATGACTAAAATACAATACTTTGTTTATATAATTCTGATAAGGAGGTATCAAATTCAAAACGATTATATCTTGTAGAAAAATGATTATTTTGCATTATAACGATGACACTTGTCGGAAAATAAAACTTATTTATTTGGAAGATTTATATAACAAAAATTTTTAAATAAAAATACAGGTTGAGAGGCTATGGTGATTCACATAATCACAAACAGGTTAGAACTGCATAATATATAAAATTTTAAAAATTTTTAAATAAAAATACAGGTTGAGAGGCTATGGTGATTCACATAATCACAAACAAGTTAGAACTGCATAATATATAAAATTTCATTTTCTAATTTTGTCACATTCTCTGGAATGTTTTCATTTTATAAAAATTTACAATCAAAAAAATTTTTATTTTTTACAGACTTTCTATTGAATACATATGATGAAAATGCAGATTCAAAAATTTTTGAATCTCCGGTTCTAAATGTTCTATTTTTTATTGCAAAAGTAAACACAAAATTTATTTTAATCAAGAATTATTGGAATATTTGTAATTTTAATTTGATTCTAATTCTGCTCATCAATTATTCGAGATTTATTAAAGAAATAAAATTGAGCATTTAGAAATCCACATACGACATCAATTCCCAGGTCCTCGAAATAAATATCAAAATTTGGTATATTTTTAAATCAATACTGACATTTGATTGAATACAGGAAAAAATTATCAGGCTCTCAGTATTGCTGTTCCTAGTCAGATGCCAGTGATGAGCAGTCAGCTTCTCAAATTCACAGGGAAAGGTATGTATGAAAATGTACATACCTCTTCCCAGTGGCTATCAGAAAAGGGGGCAAGAGAAGCAACTGTCCTGGGTCTCACAATTTTATGAGCCTCAATTTATAGCTCAGTATGTTAGAAAAAATATATTTGTATATTTTTATACTGTTCAGGCTTCAGTGTTTGTCAAAATTTGAAGTTATCTATCAATGTTTCCCCTTTCTTATATACTTATCACTGTATATTTGTCAATTTTTTTTTTTTGAAGGGCCTCAAAAATATTAGTTGCCCCGGGCCTCGCATTTTCTCTGAAAGTCCCTGTCTCTCCCTGAAAGGACTGATTCTGTGTATCTTTATTATTCAAATTTATTAAAATTAAGAATGTTTAGTGCACTCAGTATATGGATTCAATGTATTCTTAAATTAATTTTGGGAGGTTTTGTGAATTTGGGAGGTTACTGTATTTATAAATTTAATCATCTTACCTGCTGTGGTTCAACAAAGTCCAACCAATCTGAGGCATGTGTCGGCAGTAAACCCATTGAAGAACATTTGTAAAGAGCAAGTGCCAGACACACAATATTACCAAATAAATAAACAATTTTCTGAAAAAGTGCCTGTCCTCCTTCAATTAGTTTAAATGCTAATATTAAAAAGAAATATATATATATAAATATTAGCAACCTACCATTTTTTGCAAAAAAGAAAAAACTATATATTTCATATTTACTTGACTGAATGGTGATTAGTGCCTTCACAGGACGGAGAAATAACATCCCAACCATCATAATGGGAAAAATGGAAATGGAATTTCCAGCCATGTACATGATAAACAGATTCATCGGAACTTGTTTCAAAGGAGCAAGAGCTATATCCCATGATTTCTGTAAAAGCAATACAGAATAATTTGTTGAAATTACATCATATAATTATTATAAAAGTTATATCAATTCATTGAAACATTATCATATTTATTAATTTGTTCTTAATTCGTTTACACAATTTTTAACAGTACTTTTTATAAATTTTTTTTATATATTTATATATCAAAAAATCCCAAATACTGTAGCTATAATATATTTAACGTTCCTCTAACTGAATTGCAGATGGTTTATTGTAGTAATCCACCTAATATCATATGCCATGGAGTAAAGTAGACTTAGCTGCAATTTCCTGGGAAGCGAGAGTAGCTGCTGTAAAGCAATAAAAGTGACACACTTATGGGGTTTGCAATTCATTTATTGGGATTTATTCCTAAATTTTGATTAAATTGAAATAAAAAATGAATGATTAAGATATATTTTAGTTTATTTTAACAGAATTAACAAATACTTTTCTATTATCTACAATATTTTTTAGTTTTCAGAATTTTATAATTTATTCTATAAAAAATTTGATTTTTAGTAAAATTTCCAAAATATCATTTATCTCATCCCAAAATTGTAATAATTTTAATGTATTAGATTATAAAATCGACAACACTGAAAAAAAAAATCTAAATTCTATTGAGTTGTTCAATTATAAACAATGTTTGTTTACATGTAATTCAAATGAAAAAAACGAAAAAATTTAGTAACAACTGTTGAAAGGGTGTATTTTCAAATAATACACACAAAAAATGAGTTAAAATAATTTAATCTGGATTTTATTCACAATTCTATTTTTTTATTGATTTTTATTCCATTTCCTTGATGTTTATTTATATCAACAGCAGCAAATGGGTTAAAGCAGTGGTCGCAAAGTCAAACTGCATGTGGGTCGAATGCATATTTCAAAAGGAAACAAAGGGCCAAATATTTTTAAACAAAATTACAATGAAAGGAAAATAATTATTTATAATTACTTTCATTTTTTCTTACAAAGGTATCTAAATAACATTATATAATTATGCAATTATAAAATATTTTTTTATTTATTTTCGACTACTATTTGACACCTGATGACAATGTGAATCTAAAATTTATAGCCTTAAAGACAAATTACTAGAAACTATCTTCATTAAAAATTGTAAATGTTCATCAGTCAATCAAATCCTTTTGTTCTATTTTTTTATTGATTTTTATTCCATTTCCTTGATGTTTATTTATATCAACAGCAGCAAATGGGTTAAAGCAGTGGTCGCAAAGTCAAACTGCATGTGGGTCGAATGCATATTTCAAAAGGAAACAAAGGGCCAAATATTTTTAAACAAAATTACAATGAAAGGAAAATAATTATTTATAATTACTTTCATTTTTTCTTACAAAGGTATCTAAATAACATTATATAATTATGCAATTATAAAATATTTTTTTATTTATTTTCGACTACTATTTGACACCTGATGACAATGTGAATCTAAAATTTATAGCCTTAAAGACAAATTACTAGAAACTATCTTCATTAAAAATTGTAAATGTTCATCAGTCAATCAAATCCTTTTGTTAGATTTATTAATTTTCATCTGCAAAAAGAACTGTTCACATATGTACATACTCCAAAACAGTGCAATTATTTAATTTTAATTCTTAAATAAAATTGAAGCACTTACTGCAGTGTAGGAGAAAAACTTTGATTCAGATAAAGAGAACTAACGTTTTTGGCATATGCCATTCTCAGGTTCGATTCTGTTATAAACTTTTGGTTTTCAATAGAACACAGACTTCTATGTATTGATGTCTGTGTTCTATTGAAAACCGAAAGTTTTAACAGAATCGAACCTGAGAATGGCGTAATATGCTGAAAGCGTTAATTCTTTTTATCCGAATCAAAGTTTTTCTTCTATACTGCAGTAACGGCCATATTCTCAATGACGAATTAATTCTCAGACCAAGATCACTCCTATTTTCCAAATTCGCCATAACAAATTCTGTGAATTAATTTCTATCTGCAAGAGGTTATTTAACCCCTCCCCAATAGAAGCGAGTTAAATAACCCCTGGTAGTTGAAGATTAATTCACGAAATTTGTTGTGGCAAATACGAAAAATAGAAGTGATCTTGGTCTGAGAATTAATTTGTCATTGTGAATACAGCCATAAGTGCTTTAATTTTATTTAAGAATTAAAATAAAATAAGGTAGATAGCAGTACATAAAGTAAAGCAAGTGCAATTATTTTCATGACAAAATTTTGAGAGGGATGATTCATAAATATGCAGTAATAAGAACAAAAGTGGGAGTAGTTACTGACAGCACAGTGCAGATTGAATAGAGTACATTTTAAAAGTTTACATTATTATTTTATTAAGGTTAAACTATAATAATTTTCTAACTGTAACATGTATTTAAACAAATAGCTAAAACATCTTTGAGGTGTACAAAATTACTTTGTGGGCTGCCAGTCTGAGATCACTGGGTTAAAGAAATATTTCATTTTAAAATAATTTAAAAAAGGTAATATTACTTATCATTTTATCTTATAACAGTTAACATTTATAAATTTTATTACATGCTAGAAATTCCTGGGGCAATGACAGTACACTGTATTAGTTTATATATATTTCCTTATTATAAATAAATATAATAATGATCTTTTGCAAAAATTATATATAATCAATAAAAAAATAGTTGGCAAACATAATAATTTTGATTATCATGTACCTTTACTATTAAGGTTGCATCTGTTTCTTTACTTGCTTCAGCATGTACTTGTCCTAATGAAGAACTATATCCTGGTGGAGAAGGTAATTCCATTTGCCTTTCTAATTTATTTCTATAAAAAGAAAGTGTAAGCATCTACTAATAGATAACATTGTCATTCAAAAATTAAAAATTTTAAATATTTAAAATGCAATAAAGAATTGATTATTCAACTAAATGGAAGAAAATGATGTCATTCAAAAATTAAAAATTTTAAATATTTAAAATGCAATAAAGAATTGATTATTCAAATAAATGGAAGAAAATTATATTTGATATTTTAAATTATCTAGCTAAGGTGGAAATTGGCAAAAAAATTATAAATTAAATTGGAATATAGTTTATAAACATAAAAGCTATTTGTTACAAAATATTGCATATCATAAGTATACTTGGGTTTATAATGGATTAATGGCTTGTATTCAAAGATGTGTTCACGTGAAGATTTTTGATATATATATCCAGTAAACTTGTGATGAAGTTAACTCTGACCTATCCTGTTTATTATTTTATTATGCTCTTTTATTATTTATTATTATTTTCATTATTATTTTATGTATTATATTTTAGTTTAAGAATTAACTTACTTTCCACATTCTCCGTCTCAATATTTAGCAATCACATGTTATGGAACGGACGGTCGTCTTCCGAACAAGCTCTCTTACCTATTGATGTCATCTAATCTAAATAAGTTACTACTGATCCGATGGGAGAATATAAGAATGAACTCTTATCGATGTTTTGTTTGAGATATAATTAAATTGTAAAGAGGATGACATGAAGTGATTACTCTGTAAGCTAATAAATTTGATATTGTGATGCGACTTTAAGCAACTGAGCCAAGCTCGGGATTGTAAGCCACTCAGTATAAAACCATATGTGTCCAACAACAGAGTGAGGTGTTTGTATCAAGGTGTTGTATCAAAGTGGAACTGGTTAAGTGACAATTGAATTCTTGTAAAGATCTACAGTAGCTTAAATTTGTATCGGTGGTGGAGGTATTAGAAATTAATTAAGATTTACAGTTAAATTGATTGTGAATAATTAGATTTTTGAATATTTGAGTTTGATTAAAAAAGGTTTGATGGTTATTTGAATTGTGCTTTATTATTATTTAAATAAAGCTTTAATTTACAATTTTGTTATTTAACTTGTTTTGAGAATTTACTCAATTTATTAGTATAAGTTTCTAACATTGTTTTGTTGTTAAAATCTAACACTTATTCGATACTTCTAGTTGTAAGTTTCCAGTTGTTTGTTTTTGCCGGTTAGACATTAACTTTTAATAGATTGTTTTGGATCTTAATATAGGCCTATTTATTTTAGAAAATAGTAAAAGAGCTGAGCTCAGGCTGAACTGTGGATTTGCAGAATCATTAGACCGTTAGGTTAGACTTATTTAGTTATTATTCGTATTTTTTGAAATTAACAACTTTGCAAACTTAGCAAATTGCCATTAGTTAATGAGAAAAAATGACACACTAGTAATAATGAATTACACTAGTAATAATTAATGAAGAAACATTTTTGTTACAGATTTTGGTACAATTTTTTCAAACACTTTTTCTAAAATACTTTTGATTTTTTCATTACAAATTCTCATCAGTTTCTGCAAGCATGGTGGTTTGAAATTATAAAGTAATAACAATTACGAGGTATTGAATATTACACAAAATTAATTTTTGTAAAAAATAAAATTTGACATACTTGAAGAGTGGTCTGTACTTTATATAAATAAGAATTTGTATTTGGAACTTAAACATTAAATCCACATGAGATTTCTGTGATGAAGTTTTATTAAAATTATATATTTTTCCTCATACAATATATATATTTTGTAGGTTGCTTTTCTTAAAAATGATAAAATAATATGTTAAGACATATGTCTGATAGTCATTTAGTGGAGGTTACACAAACAAAGATCATAACAGAATATGATTTTGGTAATTTGTGATTTGGGTTGTACTTGTTTACAGAGAGAATGTTGTGAATTTTCATAAGTAAGTACAAGCCAAATAACAAATCACCAAAACCATCTTCTTTTATTATCTTTGCTTGTACTGAAGTCCAAATGCCTATCAAAAGTATATCTTAACAAGCTATTTTAACTATTTTTAAGAAAAACAATCTAAAAAGCCAAACTGCATTTTTCTACAAAGTGTTTATTATAGATTATGGTACAGATTTTTTCCAAAGATATACACTTATGGAGATTAATGAAGAGATATTTATTTGAACTCTTCACATAAATACAGATAGTCCTCAATTTACAATAAAGTCATACAATGGCAATGCCATTTATAAATTCTATTATTAGTCAATGTTTGATTCCCTAAGCCAATGATAGGATATATGGAAAGCATCCTTTTTTGTGTTCTTTAATAAACATTAGCAATGAGAAATCCATACATTTTGGGAATTTCTGACTTCCAATGGTAGGGTTCAAAATTTTTGAAACAATTCCATTACAAGTTGAGGAATATCTATACATATCTATAAATATATTTATTTAAAGAAAGACATCTGCAAAACATACTGAATAATGACATATTTTTTATTAAATGCTACAAGTTATAATTTGTTTGCCTTTATCCTCATCTAATAATGCTTCATGGATGTCAAATAGTCATTTCACTAGGAAATTACATAACACGATATGCAAAAAGTCATGCTAACCATCAATTATTATACCATGGAAATTTTCAGAATCCATAAGTTATAAGAAAAAAGTTTTTAGATCAATATATAAGCAAACATATTTATTTTTTAATAAATGAGAATGGAAGATAAAAGAATGATTATACAAAAGACTTTATATTAAAAATTTGCCAAGAAATATGCAAAGGACAGTTTAAAGATAGTTGTAGTAGGAAAGTATGAACCAGAAATATAAGAGTATAGAATTATCCAGAATTTATATAAATTCAATAGTGTTAGCAGATATAGAGGATGCAAGATGCTTTTATGAGGAAATACACAACATTTTAATTATTAAGGAATAATAAAAACTACTATCAAAATAACAAGAGAGTTGTCTATAATAGCAGTCCCCAAACTTTTTAATTACACTCCTTTGTCAGCAAAGAAAAATAGCACACACTCCATACAATATACAAATATTATAACATGCACTCCTGAAAATTTCTTATTCATTCCTAGAAGTGTGCATGCCATACTTTGGATATTGCAAGTGTATAGAAGTCCTGATTGATTCAGATGCAAATTTAGAAACTGAATATATAAGTTATATAAACCAATATCTGTCTACTGTCATAAAATAACATAAGAAATTTTAGAAAAGAAATGATTCTATGACTCTTACAGTTTATATTTTAAAATGGGAAAAAGCAAAGTGATTATATAATGAAACTATATCAAAGGTAAAATGATTGAAATTATACTTTATCCCTCCTATATGCATGAGAAAAATTCATTCTTCAGAAATCTTATTCATATGAAATTCATGCAAATTAACTTTAGAAACTAAACAAATATACCATTAGATACATTCTGACCATGAAATATTTATTTTACTGAAAAATTTTCACAATTTAATTTTTATAAATTTATGTTATATTCCTCTAATTACAAACATCAGAATTGTGAATAGTAAATGATTTTGGTTTTAATTAGAGTTAATTTGTATATATACTGTCTTTTGCTGTTAATTTATGAGTAAATAATTGTACAATGCAAAAAATAAATTTTTGTTGCTTGATCTAATGCAATCATATTGTATTTAATATTTCAGAGATATATTGTATATCAGTTCTTTTTAATTTGTCTTTAGGCTCTCTATCATTTTGAATTAGTGTGAAAATATTATCCTTGCAATTTTCTGTGATTTTAATATTACAGGCAGTCCTTGACTTATAATGGGGTTCTATTCCAAAGTCTCCATTGTAAGTCAATTCTGATGCAAGTCAAGGAATTTTTAATTCTTGACCTGTTTGATTTCTGTTTTAATATTTTCATAAAATATGTTTCTATTTAATTTAAAATGGTTAAACAAAGCTTTCCTTCTTTTTTATGTTGGAATTTTCATCAGTAGTATTATTTCTCTTATTGGATACGACACAGTTATGACGAGATACAGTAATAGGGCTTTGCTTGCTGACTAATGGCGAAACTGCACACATACAAAAGCAATATGATACAGGTATATATATATATATGAAAGCATCAAAATTGAATTAGAGAATTTTTTAATAATAATTTTTAGCCGTCATAAGTTGAGGACTACTTGTATATTCAATTTTTACATATTTCACAGTGTTTCTGAGATCATTACATCATTGAAACCCAGAAGCAATTATTAATTCTTCTGCCATGATCTTGGGTAATATTATTAATATTGACTCAATAGTGAATAATTTTGGTTTTAATTACAGTTAATTTGCATTTATACTGTCTATTTATGAGTAACTAACTGTACAGTGCAAAAATAAATTTTTGTTGCTCGAAAAGAATTATAAAGAGAAATTATTTTGATTATAGAAACTAACTTCAATTTTTAAGGAAATCTGAGAGAGATAAGCTAATTTATACCGAAAAAGTCAAATTTCCTGCTGAATTTTTTGTGCTGCATGATCTGGGGTAATATTTCCCAAGATCATGGCAGAACAACTTATATGATGTATCTGTAAATATTTATTTTGTTATATGTTTTATTTGTTTAATATTTAATTTTTTCTGTAATCATTACATAATACCATATAATAAAATTTAAATCATTCAAATATTTTATTTTTTTATTTTGCTGAGTAACTATAAAAGGATTTTATCTGAAAGTATTTTTAAATATTAAAGATAAGTTAAATTTAAAATTTGTTCTTATTAAACAAATTTATTTATTAAGATACAAAATATTTTAAAAATCTTTATAATTTAGTATTACAGTATATAGTACTGTGTTGCAATTTTAAGCAGTACTATTGCAACAATTGTTACTTTAATTTTTTTTTAATCTTTCCAACCAAGTTGAAAAATATGGATTTAAATCATGTTCTTTGTACACAGTAATTACTGAGATCAAATTAGCATGAACTGTAAGCTGTAGAACAAATATGGTTAAACTATAATTATCATCAGATACAATATGTTGATAGCCTACCATTTTAGCAAGAGTTAATAGCACTATCAATAACTGTTAAACAGCAATAATTTTATATCGTCATCATTATTACTAGTTAATTCTCAATGGTAAAGCTATGTTTTTTGAAGTAATATGATGAAAATCAGGTATATATTAATTATATAATTATTTCCTATCTTTTGAGTAAGCATACATTCAGTACATAGTGGTTTAATTTTATTACCTTATATAATTTATATTGGTAAATTCAATCTATGTAACATATATATAAGTCTATTTTTTAATTAAATATAGTTTGAGCTTTATATTTTTCTTTCTAGAATGACAATTGCCTAAAACTGCTTTCAAAATTTATAACAATTTCAAGAATTAATAGTAACAGCAATATTAATTATTTTCTATATACTATTCGATATGTTAAAGATATTTCAAATGATCAGACTTTTTATCCACTAAATTATTATTCAGAATTAATTAATATATATAATACAAGAATTTCTGTTACTATTAACACTAATATAAGTAAAAATCATTTTACAATCTACAGTAATATCAGCTAGTTCTGGCTAAAATAAGAGATATCTTAATTTTGGTAAAAGTTTACTTCACCTTTAAACAATCAGGCAAGTTGTGTCATGTACTGTGGACATGTGTTTGATAAAATATAATGATTTTAATTTTATGACTTTCATGTACCAGTTTCGATGGATGATATACATATCTTTGCTTCAAGTGTGCAACATTTAGGGTTAGTGACACAAAAAAAAGTGTCTAAGATTAATGATACTTAAGATTAGATAACACATAAGAGCATCTAAGGTGCATAACAGAAGCTGTAAACTTCAAATCAAAACATGAAGTTAATCAAATTTGTAACAAGGGCCATTGCAGTCTGTGGCATTGTGACTGATTGCCTAGAGATGAAATAAATTTTTACCACATATTACACAATAACTTTGTAAAAGATGACTTTTAATTGATCTTCTTTTATAAAACTATTCTTCTTCAACTGCATCAATTTTAAGATTGGTAGCTCAAAAGCATTTCTTTCTAGCAACAAAATTATTAATATATATTCTTTAGTTAATTTAATTAAGTAAGATTCTTGAACATTTACTCTATGCCTCTAAATTGGATAAATCTATTGCATTTTTCTTTCATATATTGTATTTGTGATAGATTGTTTTTATTTCTTTTGAATAAAATAAGTAGGATAAGTAAAAATACTCTCTATGTAAAATCATTTTCGGAGACATTATAATTTTCATTTATCTAATTTAATAGGTGTTCAAGAATCTTAATTAAATTCAACTTTAATTTAAAGCAAATTAAATATATGAATTTGGATGCTTTTTATTGCATACATTCATTTCATTAGATATGATTATTATAATAAATATAATTAATATTTTAAAAATGTAAAATTGATTTTATAAATTTAATTACTTGCCTCTGAATAAAGGAAAAAGACCATTTTTGCTTTTTCGCAAAATTCCTGTTTGAAGTCGACGCCATATTGAAGTTAAAGCGAGGTTTTTACTGCGTGTCTATCATCATCAACAGCTCATTTTGTTATCTTTACTACTATTGGTTAATTCTTACAGAAAATTTCGAAAATTGACTAATTATATTATTTAAAATACATTATAGCAAAACAAAGTTTTTAGTAACCTATAACTGGTTTCGCAACAATAAATATCTATTAGTTAATTTTTAAATATATCGACAAAGTATATGAATAATTTTATTCTGTTTTGGAGATTAACGTTGTTATAACAATTAATGTTTAAATGCTAATATGGCTGATGTGGTAAGACCTCATAATTATTTTATAATTCGTAGAATAATAAAAATTTGTGCAATTTCATTATGTCTGTTCGTAATTAATTAATTAACAAATTTATAGATGATTAGTAATGAAAATGTGCTAAGAGAACTCCTTTGATACAAATTATGATATATATACTGTATGTTGCTTATTGGAATACTTGTTTATTAAATTTAATAAAAATTATTCGGTATAAGTTTAGAATAGCAAAGAATAATAGAAATAGCATCAATCGGAAAATATCATAGACAGAATAAATTTTCCAAACGAAAGATACTTCTGTATGGTGTAAATCATAAAAACATAGATGCGAAAAAGTACTTATCCGCATGTACAGTCCTAATCAGTGCGCCCCGCCATCTTTAAAGCTCTCTAATTGTTACACGCATAGTTGTGCGCATTTTACTATAGTAGACGTAAATAACAATCATCACTTTCAGAAGAAAAAAATAAAATCTAAATAATATCCTTGATGGTATAAATTAAGATTTTACTTTAATCTCTAAAGATTCATTCCAAAACTTATCAACAGTCAATATCCTTGATGGTATAAATTAAGATTTTACTTTAATCTCTAAAGATTCATTCCAAAACCTATCAACAGTCTTCAAGATAATTTTTCAAGATGGTAATGTGCACGGTTTAGATACTACATACGAGTAAGTACTTTTTATATCGAAATTTCATCGCCCATTTAATTATCCCCGCACCAGATAAAAATGTGATTCTTTTTGAAAGTTTATTCAGTTTATCGTCATCTTTTGATTGGCGATAATGTTTCCTCGGTACTCTGGATTTAAAATTGCTACAGGAAAAAACTTGTCGAAGAATTACAGTTCCCAACACGTGGTTATGTCAAATTGCGAACTGGCTATTAAATCGTATTGGAGATTTACCCTTAAAAAATAGTATAATTTATAATTCATACCAGATAGATGGTCGAAGAATTACAGTTCCCAACACGTGGTTATGTCAAATTGCGAACTGGCTATTAAATCATATTGGAGATTCACCCTTAAAAAATAATATAATTTATAATTCATACCAGATAGATATCTGTTTGGATATATTTTTAATTGTTTTGGCAAATTTCATTACTATTTTAATAATCCTCTATTTATGCAATTAAGTAAGGGAATATATCAAAATCATACATTTAAATTAAATAAAAATTATAATTTCAATCATAATTATATATTATGCAAAAATCCATATTATATGGAAAATCTCAGAATAATTATATAAACTACCGGTAGTCTGAATGAATAAACTCATAAAAAACATGCTTAAAAGAACCAGAATTAAAATAAACATATTTTGTATTCTTTCTGTAACTGAAGATGGGATTGAAAGATGCAAAGCTATTTTTACTTATTGATTAAAAATAAATTTATTTTAATAAAAGGAATGATCACCATTCCTTTTAGTAGTTTTTACTTTTTTATCAAACCTTTATGAATAGTATTATAGTTAATTATGATTCAGTATTTCTATTATCTTATCACAAAATTCAATGTAAATTAATAAATATAAATTTGTATTGTATTTATTTATTAACTATTATACATTCATTAAAATTCTACAAAAAAGGTACTAAATATTGGTTTAATATAATAATAATAATAATAATTTCAAACAGTATATATTTCACTAAATTTTGTCTATAGTGATTTTCATATCATACATAATACAGTAATCATCATCATTTCATAATTCAGTAGACTACTGATATCTGGGATTGGCTTATCCAAGTTGTGGATTATCCAGAGATAATTCACAACCCAGAAATGATAATTAATTATTGATGTTTTATTTAATATGCATTATTAGAAACATTTTAAATGCTCCAGATTAATTTCTTTATTACAGGCAGTTCCCAATTTACATAGATGGATCATTCAGCAAATCCTACATGTCAGAACATATGTTATAGAGTACTAGTGGGTTACAAAAGCTTACCTTTAAAAATAGTTATATTAAACTCTCTCTGTAGGTCATTATTACAGAGAGGAATTGAATACATTCTTATCTGATGCATTTTAACATATTTATCTGTATTGTTATGTAACAGGTCAAAGATTGTGGTATTTCACTTTATCACTAGTTTCATACCTAACTCCTTAGGTATGAAACTAGTTTTAATCATATGATTTTTTTTATTGGTTAACAAATATGGATTGTGGTATATCACTTTATCACTAGTTTCATACCTAACTCCTTAGGTATGAAACTAGTGGTAGCTAGTTTTAATCATATGATTTTTTTTATTGCTTAACAAATATAATACAGCAACAGGTTTTGTTTTTGTTCTATGGATTCTGCTTGTTTCCATAAATGCTGTTTCCCATCCCCATTATGGTATTAGCCAGCCAGTGATAGGTTCTAGAAATGGCTGCTGCTAGATGCAGTATATCCCATATACGACATGACAGCTAAACTGTAACACTTTAGACCAAACTTCAAAGGAATTACTCCAATTAAACCCAATACTACCTAATTAATCCCTTGATATATTTTAAAATTCCATTAAATTATATTAATTAGGCAGTATTAAGTTCAATTAAGCTATAACTGACTAACTAACTAGTGTATCACAAAACATAATAATATACTGGTAGTTATATTCAAGTCTCTTTTTGTGAAAAAATCAAATGGTGACTCTCTGCTAAGTCAGGTAGCAGCATATTATTGTAACCAAATTTTTTTGTGATGGAATACCATACTAGTATTTATTGTCACAAAAAAAGTACTGGTTATATTAAAGAATAAGCACATATGATAAATGATGAAATTATAAAAAATGCTATGAATCATGTAGCTACAGTAATATAAACTGCTTTGCATGGATCAGTAGATTTTAAATCAGTATGGATCTATGCATGTCAGTGAGTATCTATAAATAAATTTCCATTTAATAATATTTTGCAAACAAGATTATCATTAGTTGAGAATGTAAAAAAATTAATAGTCTATATTCAGTAGCATTCATTTGTTATTTGATTGTTCATTATCATCAATAGATAATTTGCACTAAAAATATACCAATAAGTAATAAAATTCATAATTATTTCAAGTTATTTATTTTTATTAAATAACTTAGAATATACCAATAAGTAATAAAATTCATAATTATTTCAAGTTATTTATTTTTATTAAATAACTTGGAATATCATAAAAAACAAACCAAACAAGCACTTTACGGCAGTATAAAAAGTTTTTTATTTTAAACTTAGCTAACGTTTTCGGTTTTTTCAACCATCGTCAAGCATACATATGTGAAAATTTAATAAACTGCCTATTTTATTAGGCTTGATTTTTAGTTTTATTATAATTGGTTATTTTAATTTTTAATGTTATTTTTATGTTTTGTAGTACGTGAAAAGTTTATTGATTTTGTGTAATTAATACCATGTGTTATCTTATTTTTAATGGAACTGCAAAAATTTTGAATTGTAATTAATGCTATTCTAATATTCTGTAGTTACCATAGTAACACCTGTTCTATTCTATTATATTTCCGTTGTAATTGGAACTGTATGCCTGACGATGGTTGAATAAACCGAAAACGTTAGCTAAGTGTAAAATAAAAAACTTTTTATACTGCAGTAAAGTGCTTGTTTGGTTCGTTTTTTATGATTGAATGTATGAATTTTGAAGCAGTTTTATGTATTTGAACTTTTGTTTAACTTTGAATAATTTGAAACAAAAAACTGTACCTTTATCTATCTTTTATCAATATATAATATTTAAATATTAATGTGGGATGTACTTTTATGATTGAATGTATGAATTTTGAAGCAGTTTTATGTATTTGAACTTTTGTTTAACTTGGAATAATTTGAAACAAAAAACTGTACCTTTATCTATGTTTTATCAATATATAATATTTAAATATTAATGTGGGATGTATTAACATGTTTATTTGTAATCTATCCTAATACAGTAGTAACAGATTACATGTGCTTATATAGAATGAAATACATATTTGTTAGATGTAGAGTCATAGAAGGCTGAAAACATTATTGCCTAGTTTTATTAGTAACTATATACATCCTAATAATAAATTATAATATTCTTGCATAAAGTGTTTGTTGCATTCTTTATGTTATTTTATGAGTAGCAGAATTTGAAAATTTAAGATTATTCAAAATGCTAATAATCTGCTTAATTTTGCTAAAAATCACCATCCTTAGTAAAAACTATTAAAATTTCATGCATATGTGCAATTTATATGATAATATAGTAATTATTACGACATACAGTAACTTTGCTATTCGCTGTCAGTTATTGTTAATAACATTAGAGACTATTACAATAGTACCATAGCTTTTGATAAAAATGACTGTTTATGTAGAAAAGTAGATGAAAGTATGTAGAATATGGAATAATAAATATTTTAATGATATTTTCAGTATTTTCCTTTTGATTAAAAAGCGGACCTTATTTAAAAAATAACCCTCGTATCATCAGTTGGTAGATGAAAGTATGTAGAATATGGAATAATAAATATTTTAATGATATTTGCAGTATTTTCCTTTTGATTAAAAAACGGACCTTATTTAAAAAATAACCCTCGTATCATCAGTTTATTTTTAAATATTATAATTTATTGCTTTATTTAGTTATTTACTGAACACAATATATTAATATAAGAGATTACGTATTTATATTTTTTTATAATATATAAGGAATTTCTTAAGAAATATGGTTTTTAGATAAAAAAAGGTGTTCAATAAAAAAGACAGGAGTTATAATACTAATGTTCAATTTATTTGATTTAATAAATGCTTTTGTGTACTGTGACTGATAATTATTTAATTTATAATGAATGTCAAAATTTTTAAGATACAAACAAATTGATCAGGAATTGTTCTTTTTTTAAATTTTCTCTATTGTTTTTGAGTAAATAAAAACTAGAATTAATTATAGATTTTTAATTATTTATAGGTATCTGAAAATATGATTGCCTCTGATTTACCTGAAGCTTTAGCATCTTATAAAGAATTAGGCCAGCAAGCAAATAATATATGTACATCAATAGAATTACTATTAAAAAAAATTCAAAATAATGAATTTGATACTGCAAAGGTATTTTGAGTTTTATTAAACAAACATAAATTTTAATGTTTTTCATTTTCATACTTTTAATATTCTTGATAGGGCAACAGCTTTTTGGAGTTGAAATATCAGATGCTACTCAGTTATCTCATTAATTTGACTTATCTTATTCATAGAAAAGCTACAGGCAAAAGTATAGAAGGTGAACAAACCATTGAAAGACTGGTAGAAATTCGAACAGTAAGTGAAATATATATTTGAAACTGTTCATTAGGTAATGAATTATTTTCTGATCTAAAAAATCAGAATATAAAAATCTATAACTTCTCAGAGATTTTTATTTTATTTTATTTTCATATCTACTTTTAAATTCCACATGTTTTCCAGTTTATATTAATTTATTTTCATATTAGCACAATAGTAAAAAGTTACTATTAATAATCTATAACAGGGATGAGCAACACGCAGCCCCGCGGGCGCTTAACGAACAGGGTCAAGGAACGGATTGTGTTCGTGAACCGAGGTACCACTGTATTTGATATAATATTCCTTTAGTTAGATTGAGTTATGAGAGGTTATTTAATTGAGCCAAGTCTATATCTGCCAAATTTGTCATAGGGTTCATGGTTACAGAATTTATTTTGTTTGGAAGTGCTAGTGTTGGCCTAGTCCATTAAATGATCTTAATTAATTAGTATATAAGCTTTCCAGAATGGAAATCTATTGGTTACTTTGCAAAGTAATCTAACTAGTTAAGGCATCAGGCTGAAAATACAAAGTTTCTAGTTTGACTCTGGGCCAAGGCTAATTTTTAATTTGATAATTTAGTCAAAAATTAAAGTACAATTATTAAATAACAGATGGTGCCATTTTAACCTAAATTTAAATAATTAATTATTAATTAATAGTTGATACCTATATAGCATAAATTAATAAAATAATTATTAAATTTGCTATGTGTTTAATTCCAAATTAGTGTACTAGTGTGAGATTCCAAATCTCCTTTTCCCCCCTTTCTACATATTCGTCTAAAAAAATTAACAGCCTCTACACATGTGTTCGTCTTGGCGACATTGTGTAGGTGTTTATAAAACAGTCACCGGAGATAAAAGTCTACTATTACCAGCTGACAAATAACAGCAGATATATTACTGTCACTGATTTTCTGATACCATCCTTTGAAGCCAACTGTTCCCTTCCTTTGTCTATATATTATAATATTATAATTATAATATATATATA
>AYEL01065152.1:0-12124 GCA_000484575.1 Olivierus martensii | reverse complement strand
ATGGCGTCATAAGGTTAAATTCAGCCTTAGGTACATTTCAATTTTTATACGGCCCGCTTCATCCTGAAAATTGTTAATCCGGCCCTCGGCAGAAAATAATTGCCCACCCCTGCTCTAAGCTATTTCCGTTTGCAGCTCCATAAACAAAATGCATATCGACTTTTTCCTTATTAGAGAAGGGCAACATCTTCCGATGCGTTACTACCGCGATTGACAATTGCACACTCGGATCAACGGCTTTTATCTATGAATCGTGACGAAAATTTGCATACGAGCTCTTCTTCTTCCCATAACATGCAAATAATTACTCGCAGCGCGGTAACTCGCAACAGGGATGGAGCTTTCACGTTTGCATGAAACAAGTTTCTAAATGCGCCTGCACCTTTGCGTTTTGTTTTCGACCATGCATTCTTTCTAAATGCGCCAGCACCTTTGCGTTTTGTTTTCGACCATGCATTCTTTGATAAAAATTGCTTGTTTGGATGTGTACTATTACCTCTTAAAATTTTGCCCATCTTTTATGAATCACCCTGTATAGCTGCAGGTATGCTCGGATGGCATTCCTTAAAGAGTTCACTGCTTCTGTTATCTCTTTTATGAATCACCCTGTATAGCTGCAGGTATGCTCGGATGGCATTCCTTAAAGAGTTTACTGCTTCTGTTATCTGTGGAGAATCGCGACTATATAATTGTATAGTGCGCATTTTCTCTTATGATGAACCATTAATTATATGAATAGATAAGTTATAAAAAAATAACAGGAATGTGAAGTTAGATGGATGGAGTTTCTCGTTCGCTACGGAAACTTCTCCCAATAAATAACACAAAAAAATAAGAGATAAATTAAATATAATTATAAATAAAAGAAATAGTTGTGTAAAGAAATATAAACATCTTGAGATAGGCGTTAAATTAACGATAAACAATCGTTTAATATGTCTCGATTATCAGCAGAATTCTATATACAAAGCATAAAATCTCGACGAAACACGAGTTGTAATGGCGACGACGCGAGATCAAATTGTGTACAGGTGTCGCCAGGAACGCGATGATGTAAACGAAATGTTAAACTTAATAATAACAAAATAAGTGAGAAGGAGAAAAGAAAATATGTAAGAAGAGAAAAAGTCCAAGACAGTCAGAGTCGAGGCAGTCGGAAAGAAGGCGTCGTAAAAGAAAGGTGTGTTCCGAAAGCTGTCCGGAGAAAGGATCTGTATAGAACTGAAGTTGTATTTGTGTGTGTGCATCGAAAGAAATTGTAATCGACGTAAGGGAAGTCAAAAGAAATAACTGCTTCTAGGTAGAATCAACTGGTGATTAAGAGGAACATTTCAACTATTAGAACTTTATTGATTAATTATAAAGGTATTTATCCTCCGGCTATATTCCAATGTGCTGTTCGGGTCAGCAGCATTTGTAAAGGGATCTCTCTCTCAATAAAGATCCAAGTTTGTTTACAACCGTCTGTCATTGCATCACTGGAGATTATCTGCTCTCCGTCGTTACCCACAAAAGCGCCACATATCCGCGTTTTTGGCTATCAAAAATATCCTGACGCTCGCGGAACCCACATATCTGTCTAACCTGTATTATTAACCGTTGATTTTTCATTGCAATTTTTTATAATTATTATTTTTTTGTCATTTAGTAATTATGCCTTTAATATGGCTGCAACGAAGCAGCATTATTCGATTTTTAATAAGCTCAATAAATAATGCCTTTGTTAAGTCCTAGCTTTCAATTATTTTGACTTTTCTTTGTTTTCTAATTGATGGTCACAAATTTTCTTTTATATATATGTGAATACGTCGTTACCCACAAAAGCGCCACATATCCGCGTTTTTGGCTATCAAAAATATCCTGACGCTCGCGGAACCCACATATCTGTCTAACCTGTATTATTAACCGTTGATTTTTCATTGCAATTTTTTATAATTATTATTATTTTTTTGTCATTTAGTAATTATACCTTTAATATGGCTGCAACGAAGCAGCATTATTCGATTTTTAATAAGCTCAATAAATAATGCCTTTGTTAAGTCCTAGCTTTCAATTATTTTGACTTTTCTTTGTTTTCTAATTGATGGTCACAAATTTTCTTTTATATATATGTGAATACATATATATCTTATTCTTCAGACAAATATTATTTGTATGCAAAATGCAATTGTTTGAAGTTAACGTTTCATCAAGCTATCATATTCGTTAAGCACAAGTATGGTATAGCTTGGTTAAGAATTAAACCTACTGTTGATATAAAACTTAAAACAAATAAGTAGTTTATTATTAAAATTTTATCAAAATGATTCGACTTATTAGAAGAATATCGAGTTATTAATTATTGTACTTCCATTCTTAATTTTGGAGGAATAAAAAATCTTATCGATAATAATCTTTTTAATACTCAATGTTTCTTAGCCAGTATAATTTTCTACCAAGCTTGATCCTCCAGGATGGTAAGCCACAGCTTTATCACGCGGCCCATCTGTCATTCCGTGAAATGTTCGTTATCCGAACCTAAAAATCTTTCGCGAAAGTGTTCGTTAACTGATCGCCCACTGTTTATAAGAAAAAGCTGCAGATTTAAATCCAATAGAAAATGTATTGGGAAAAATAGTACAGGAATGGGATTGGGAAGGTTCTCCTTCTTCACATAATGTTTTAATTCAAGCGCAACAAATTTGGGAGACAATCAGATATGTTTGAAATTTTAATTTCATCCAGACTAAACGAAGTAATTGATGTTGCTGCCAATGGACTTCTTATTCTTTGTATTTTATAAAGTATTCATATTCTGATACATTTGTAATTTAATCCAAATTTAATCCAATATGCCGTATTAAATTCTTATTAACATGTTTACAATAAAAATTTTACCTATTTTCTCCATTATATATAACTTGATTGTTTTATTTATACTCTTTAAGATTCTGAATATACACTATAAATTAAATTTTTTACATTTTCATATAAAATTGAGAAGGAAGTTTATCACAATAGAGAAAATAAAGTGTGAACAGGCTCTTATTGTAACACATCACTAACACAATTATTTTTATTATAGAAATTCCCTAATTATACAGACAGACTTCAATTCATAAAATTCTACGCTTTACATTTATTTATATTTATTAAATAGCTATATTGATTTGAGAAATGTTGTACAACAAATAGCGGATAATTTGTTTCATAACGTGCGCGATCGGTATGCAATCACATAAATGAAAACTTTGTTTTTACATGAATTATGTGTACAATAATTTACATAAATGAAAACTTTATTTTTGCATGAAAACACACTGTTTTCAGTGTGTTTTCATGCAAAAACAAAGCTTATTAACAGCCACATAATTCGAGTCGCTATATCGTAGAAACTGAAATAGAACTATAGATGCGTAAAAAGAAGTGCCAAATATAAAGATAGGTCTAAGAACAGAGAGGTCTCATATAGATGATATTTAATAATGATATTTTTTAAGTTCTAACGAATAAATGCACAACGTATCGACAAGAAAAACAAGCAAAAAGATGACGAAAATTCAGAACCAATTAAGAAAGTGAAGTTCTCTAGAAGAAACCATTTCAAGATCTTCTCATGTTCAAATATAAAAAGTGGGGCTATGGTCCATTTCTGGAAGATATTTTAAAAAACAAGCAAAAAGATGACGAAAATTCAGAACCAATTAAGAAAGTGAAGTTCTCTAGGAGAAACCATTTCAAGATCTTCTCATGTTCAAATATAAAAAGTGGGACTATGGTCCATTTCTGGAAGATATTTCAAACAATCCAAGATTTTTCAGGTTATTTGTTTCCACAATAAACTCACGCATTGTTCAACAGAGGGAGAAGAGAGATCAATGAAACAAATAACTATAGAGGAGTTGGAAAGAGTTCTTTCTCCTCTTCAGCTTGAAAAAGATAGTTCAAAAACACAAATATGCATTTTTGCATTCTCTGATCCTAAACTTAAAATTGTAAACAATAATTAATAATCAACGATAAATATCTTTTAATTCTGTTGGATTAATATATATACTAACGATTTTGTTGTTCAAACGAGTCTCGAATCTGATTTCTTCTTCTTTAGGTAATATGGAATTTTAGCTGACGCTTTTTCCTCCGTTTGCGAGGTTTACTGTCTGACAAGTGAGTTTCATGTGAAGCGGCAAGTCGTTGCTATGTAGCGTTCTAGATTATGTGTTGTTGGGAGTCCGCCTGGGGCGGAGGCCAGTAGATCGCGTTTAAGTCTGGTAGGGCAGTGATGATAATATCCAATGCTGCTCCTAAGAGTGTCCTCGCCCTCGAATATGCCGGGCACTCAATCCATCGAATCTGATTTATTTGATGCTGTTATTATTCGAGCAAAAAGTAAAATCCTGCACTTATATTCAATTCGTCACTTTCGAAGCTCAATGAGCTGTCAGTGGTAATATTCTTTTGGTGTCGAGATATTGGTTCGTATCTAAATACTTTTGTTGGAGTACAGATCAAAATGTCAATCTACACAAATTGATTGTAATTAATAATTGTTTTAGATAAACCGACGGTCTAAATGAGATAACCTACGTTTTTAAATTTAAACCAACAGTCATAAATTATGTTCACTATTTTCATTAATAAAATACTATTTTAGGAAAATTTCTAAGTGATGTTAGAAACAGCGGACCGAAGTGAATTTATTAAATTATAAGGTGCGTCAGAAATGGAACGCAAATTATTGCAACAAAGATTGTGACGTAACCAAACATATCGATGGACATAACCTTTCAGGAATGATTGGAAAGGAGGCATAAAATATGCAAAAAAAAAAAAATTAATAACCTTTCAGGAAAGAATAATTTTTACGTCAGATCTCGTATTTCTTAAACACCATATTATTTACTTATGGCAATAACTATATATTAATACACTAAATATCTTTAATTTATTCTGTTCGTATTATTTTAATTTCGATAAAATTGGCAGGATATGACTTGACGGCACGATTCACTCCATGACTTCAATACTGAGCCGATCGGCCTAAGAGTGGAGATTTACTTTCTTGAGCTTCTATACATGAACTTCTTCCTCAGACCAATTTTCTCTTGAAAACTATTTTTCTTATTTACATCGTCCATTGCGAGTCCATCGATGATATCGTCCCATCGAGTTACATCATCCCTCTTGAATTAAGTGAAGTAGCGGCCGCGTGAAGAGATTGTATACAAGCGAATTGGGCTGTTCTACTTTTTCGAAATTAAATCGGTTCTGTTCACATTACAAATTTTAAACCGGCTTTGGTATTTAAGCTAGCTTAAGGTTTACCGTGTCAATTGGGTATAACCGATAGGTATAGTTGTTTTAACTAACGTTAGTGTAACTGGCCGTAATAAGTATTTTTAAGATATGAATCTAAAAGTTGAGTAAATATTTTGAAAGATGGTGAAAATCATGTAGCGATGCATGGGTCGGATCAGCCGATGGAACACCGGAACTCCAAAAACATTAATCGAATTTTCTAGCAATAATTATTTAATAATTCAGATTAGCCAAAAATCTGACATTATTATAAAATGGTGATTGCCCATAGTTATAACTGAATAAGACTGACCGATGTACTGCTAAGATTTATAAAAACTTTATTTTGTGAAATTAAACATCACCCAAAAATTTTTTGTTCACTATCGATACTGATTTTTAATATGCCAGTTAGTGATTTGGGTTCCAAGGTTTTGTTAATAAAAATATTATTTTCGTTGTCAATTTCCATAACCATATTATGATAAGCTTTAGGGAATAATTACCAACTATTTTCATTTTATGTTTTTGTTGTATGCAGTTTGAAGGCATTACCTAAGAGGATGTTATGGAAATCGTTTTGGATCCGACCAATCAGCGAAACAGGCGACCCTCGCGAGTTGTCACAGATTCCGTATCAGGTATTTTTCACCAAACTAAATATAAGTCCAAAAATACTAAAACAATTCTCGCTATTCCTTTAAAAATTAGATTATTTTTTTATTTTATATTACAATAATTATATATGGCAGTTAAAATTATATTTATAAATTTAAATTAAAACTTATCATTTAAAATTATAATTATATTACGAGATAAAAGTGCCCCCAAACAAATTCCCTTATCATTTGAATGAAAAACGAAACAGAAAAATTTATTAAAGACATATTGCGTACAAATAAATGAACCATAAGGGAGCGTCTACGAACTACGTCATTCTGCTAGGGGCTCGTTTCTTGCCGGCCAGACACTGCGGGACCTCTCTACAGAAAGTCAAACGAGTTCCGAGACGATTTATCCCGCGGCCATCGTCTACTCGTGGTCACCACTTCCTTTCGACGGACCGCTGACAACACTTACAAGTCAGACGTCTGCACACGCCGATCCAACAGAGTGGAGTCGTTATCGCCTGGACATCGTCACATTCTAGGAGCCACTTAATCTCTGTCATTATGAACGTATCGGCTCGGCTAGAAAACAGATTCAGGCATAGTGACAACCGGTAAGCCCTCTGGCCACGAACAGGCGGGCCCCTCGCGAGAGGGAAATGGGCTATTGGCCATTGGGATGTAAGCGACCAGGCATCGCATGGAATTTCTGCTACTGAAAGGACGAAGAAACTATGGAAAATCCTTAGACTTGACACATGGAATTCGTGGACTGCTGAATGTTGGAAAGTCAGTAATTGTGGAGAAATATCCAAGACTACAATTTTTGGGATCTCAAAGAACTATTGGAATGGAAAAGTTACTTCAAAGTCAGAACTGGAAATGTTTATTTTTCCGGATATGAGAATACATCAAGAAATAGAGTAGCCATTATAGTTAACGAGAGCACTAATAACGCAGTCATTGACAATTCTATCATTAACAGTCTCTGTTAATGATAGAATTATACTCCTTAAACTAAGTGCGCGACCTGTAAACTTAAATATTATATAGAAATACGCTCCCACCAGCGCACATGATGAGGAAGACATAGATGAATTCTGCGAAAAACTAGAAGAGACTTTGAGAAAGCTGCCAAGCAGAAAAAATAGCTGTTTTAATGGACGACTTTAATGCTTATCACCTTTCTTGTATATGGGAATAATTAAGCCTCTTGTCCAGTCCTTTCTTTCCAAATTGCTGTTAGAAATCTTTATAACCAATGTATCTCAGTTGGTCCTGCTGCCTTGATCATATCCACCATAAGTTTATCTACTCCCCGATTTTTCATTTTTCATGTTCTTTACAGCTGCTTTCACTTTATGGATTTATAGTTCCTTTCCAGCTTTCATCGATTTTTTCCTTGTTTGTCGTACTGTATTCACTCCTTGTTGATCCTCATTATTTAATAATTTCTGGAAATAGTTCATTCAGATATTCTTGATATCCTCTTCGTCCATTGTTATTGTCCCGTCTTCTGTTTCCAATATATAGTTAGTCTCTCTGTTGGTCCTCTTATTCTTCAACAGGTTTTTACATCTTCCTATCGACTATGGCATCTTCTTCCAATTTTTTATGAATTCTTTCCATGATTTCTTATTTTTCTTCTTTCACTATCTTCTTGCATTGAAGCTCATATCATCTTTTTTCAGGTTCCATACTTTTAGTCTGTTCTCTTTCTTCTTGAATTTCTTCTTTCAAACCTAACTGAAATCTGCAACTAATAATCGATGATCTTCATCTATAGCCACATTTGGGATAACTTTGAGGTTTGTCAATTACTTTCTCCATTCCTTATCAAAAATGAAATAGTCAATCACAGATCCAATCTTCCCATCCCAACTATAGTGGGTGATCGGTTAACGAACATAATCCGTTCCAAGAGTCGTGAATACTAGTACAGTGGGTGATCGGTTAACGAACATAATCCGTTCCTAGACAATATTCGTTATCCGAATTGTTCTAACGAACATAATCCATTCCAAGATAATGTGCATTATCCAAATTGTTCATTAACCGATCATCGATTTACCATAGGTTTTTATGGGAATTTGATTAATTCATTTGATCATCGATTTACCATAGGATTTTATGGGAATTTGATTAATTCATTCCGGAGACCCAAAAAAGTCATCGATTTACCATAGGATTTTATGGGAATTTGATTAATTCGTTCCGAAGCATCGATTTACCATAGGTTTTAATGGGAATTTGATTAATTTGTTCCGGGGATCGATTTACCATAGGTTTTTATGGGAATTTGATTAATTCGTTCCGGAAACCCGATTTACCATAGGTTTTTATGGGAATTTGATTAATTCGTTCCGGAGATGATTTACCATAGGTTTTTATGGGTCATTCTGGAGACCCAAAAAAACATAAATAAAAAATTATATAATTTCTCACTACGGACTCAAAAAAACATAAATAAAAAATTATATAATTTCTTACTACGTTTATTGATATGTAATAACAATAATATATAAATGCATAATCTTGCATTTTCATCTATAATATTTTCCGATAAAGAATCTGTCCAATATCATTGCTTTTCTCTCTCCTTCAGGATTTTTTGGAAGTGGATTAATAGCATTGTCATGTGCTTTTCTCTCTCCTTCAGGATTTTTCGGAAGTGATTAATAGCATCGCGCTTTTCTCTCTCCTTCAGGATTTTTCGGAAGTGATTAATAGCATTGTAGTGATTTTCTCTCTCCTTCAGGATTTTTCGGAAGTGATTAATAGCACTGTCGGGATAGTTTCTCTCTTCTTCAGGATTTTTTGGAAGTGATTAATAGCATTGTCGTCTCTCTCCTTCAGGATTTTTCGGAAGTGATTAATAGCATTGTCGTGGTGGAGATCCCCAAGCCTATTGACCTCAACCTGATTTGGGTGCTATCTAAGACCAAAAAATTGTAAAATCTCTCTCTTACCTTCTTTAATAAATGTTTGATTTGTAGATCTCCCCAAGAGATCCTCAAGCCTATTGACCTTAACTTGGTATGGGTGCCATTTTAACTAGGATCCCCAAGCCTATTGACCTCAACCTGGTATGGGTGCCATTCTAACATAAAAATTGTAAAATCTCTCTCTTACCTTGTTAATAAATCTTTGATTTGTTTTAAGTTGTCTCTGAGTTCATTTTAATTAATAAATCTTTGATTTGTTTTACGTTGTCTCCAAGTTCATTTTAATCGTCTTTGATTTGTTTTATGTTGTCTCCGAGTTCATTTTAATCGGGAAAAATTATTGTTCTTCTATCCTTACCCATAAGTCACGAACGCGCAAGGCCTAAGTCTGTCATTCCATTAAGCCCGATTTAGACGACGCGTTTACAAGCGACAGTTTGTCGCGCCTAAATGCCGTACGCTTCCAAACGCTTGTTTCCGCCTCGTTTAAATGATGGCATTTCCCTCTAGCGACAGCCATGTGTATAAGCACGACAGAGTCGCGAAGGACTCGACAAGTTGAATTTTTACGGCTGCAAACGTAAGCAAGAACCAATCAGCTCTATGCAGCTGTGTCACGTGTCCATGTTTATCGTCGAGTAGAGTATTCTAGTGACGTGCTCTTTCATTGCGCATGATCACCAGCGTTCAAGTCGCTTCCCACAGCAGTTGCGGCAAGCGACGAATACGCTTGGTGTAAATATCTCAACAGCCGACATCAGCACTCTACGCGCGACAAACTGTCGCTTGTAAACGCGTCGTCTAAATCGGGCTTTAGGTTAGTTAAACCGAAATATCCATGGAATAGTGTTATCTGGAGGCGGCCACTTATAGAGTCGCCATCATCACAGGCTGACCAACATGATAACCCCATGATGAGGTTAACCGGAAGAGTGAAGGATGAGTTTCCAGATCCCTCCTGAAAAATTGGTGGATTGGGAACCCCGGATCCTCTAGAATGTTAAGCCACAGCTTTACCACGCAGCTATTGGGTTGATCTGTCATTCCGTGAGTCCGCCAGTCCCACAGTTTGTTCTGTGAAGTGTTCGTTATCCGAACATGTATTCGTTAACCGAACATAAAAATCTTTCGAAAAAGTGTTCGTTAACCGATCACTTACTGTATATCTTGTAATCTGATGAGTAGCTCTCTTCTGAAACCAACCATTTCCAATGATGTATCCATTTATCAGGCAAAAATCCAACAGATTTTCTCTCTCTTCATTCATGTTAAACAAACCAAAAGGGTCCAGGATCTCTTCAAAGCCCTTACGATCCAGTAAAGGCTTTGAAGAGAATCAGGATTGAAGAGAATCCAGGAAGAAAGAATACCAGTGCAGACGTTGAATCTGAAGTTACAAGGAAAACGTCCTAGAGAACGACCAAGAAATAGATGAGAAGACATTATTACAAGGGGTGTGGAGCTCAGAGGTATGAACTAGTATACTGTAAAAAAGGAGAATTGGTGGAATGATAGGAAAAAGTGGAATAATTTCTTGTACAATACTCAGACTCATCTTACGTAGGATGGAAGCGAGGAATGACAATGATGATGAAGTATTTGCTCCATATTAACTATTGACTTTCATGGTAGGGAGCCAAAAATACCCCATGTGATTGACGAGACGCAATTTCGCCACCATGGATATAGTGATATTATCAATTAACAAAATTTTTTTGGTTTTATTTGAAATAAATGCAACTTATTTTTATAAAATTTAAACTGATGATGATCTTTGAAACTTAATTTTTTTCAAATGTCAGTGCTTTGTTATAAGGCTCATTGTATAAAAGATAATTTAATTAATAATTAGCAATCACGTGTTACAGGATCGGAAGCCGTCCTGGCTAGTGACGTCATCGCATCTGAATAAGTTCTACCATTGATCCGATATAAGAATGATCTTGTATCGATGTTTTGTTCGGTATATAATTAAATTGTAAAAATGACGACACGAATTGAATACTTTGTAAGCTAACAAATTTGATATTGTTACGCGAACTTATGCAAATGAGCGAAGTATGAGATTTAAGTCACTCGGTATAAAAACGGAAGCAACCAACGATCAGCGAGGCGTTGTATTGACGTAAGGTTGGTTAAGTGACATTTGAATTCTTGTAAAGATCTGCAATTGCTTGAAGTTTTATATCGGTGGTGGAGGCTAATACCTCCATCACCGATTAAGTTCTAATAAACTTTAGTAGTATTTAAGGTTTATTTCTTGCGAATAATCGGATATTTGAGTTTGATTAAACAAGTTTCGTTGTTTATTTGATTGTGGCTTTGTTCTTGTTTAAATAAAGCTTTACTTAACACTTTTTTGTAAGTTTTCTCGAGTCTAATAAATTTTATATTTTTTATTATTTAACTTGTTTTGAGAATTTCAATTTATTAGCATAAGTTTCTAACATCGTTTTTTGTCGGTTTAGATCTAACACTTGTTATTTATATAGTCTGTTTCAAGATAATCTGACAGCCGAACACCGAAGGTAACATTATTCATACGCGATTTGTAAATAACAACAATATTTCTTTAAATTTTGACATGCGATTTTAAAATATATGTTTTTAAATCATCTCAATAATTTAATATTTCGATATTTTATTTTCCAAAACAACAAATTATAGGATAATATTAAATTTAACTGATAAGGACTATTTTACTTTGTGTAGAAATACCCACAACAATGGTAGTGATTTACTGTCAGGTTATCTTGAAATAAACTATAGTTGTAAGTTTCCGGTTTTTTTTTTTGTTTTGTTTTAAAGTTTTCATATGTTGATTTAATTTGCCAAAATGAAAATCTTTCACTTCTTCTATAGTCTGTACTGTATATCATAATTATAATATTTTGAAATGCTATTGCAATCACGATTGTCTTTTTTTTACATCCCTTTCCAATCATAAAGATTACTAAAGGGCGGGGCCAGTTCCAACCACGGGCTGCACTCTTAGGCTACGTTCACACCAAGCGCGCTTCGCTTAGCCTCTCGCGTGTATCTTAACGCTAAGCGTGATAACGTCATTTACCAACATATAGTCTCAAACCAACATGTTCACATCGTTCGCGTTCTGATATGCGAGGCGTCTAGCGGTAATCTATGCGAAGCGCTTGGTATCGAGCAGTGTTCGTTTTCTGTGCTTTCCGCTATACGTTTTCAAGATGGAGGAACAGATTATAAGTGCTGTTTTTAAGCGGGAAGCTATAATAATGACAGTAAATTAAGTTACCTCAATTTTATATATATATATAT
>AYEL01065151.1:0-38068 GCA_000484575.1 Olivierus martensii | reverse complement strand
TTTTTTTTTGTTACAGAATAACCTGGATTTTTTATCCCAAAACACCATAGAGGGGGAAGAAAATTCTGAAATTTCCATCCAAACAGATCAAGGGGATTCTGAATCACCTGACTGTATTGAACAAATAAGCCGGCCATCATCATCCATTAGTAATCCATCAATTTCAAACAGCAGGACCGTCAACAAATCTAGTAAGAGGAAGAAGAAGGAAGATTCTCTATCGATTGTGATAAATAAACTTGATCAGCTGGAAAAAGAAGATGCTATTGATGCTGCTGGTAAAGTTTATGCTGAAAAATTGAGGCATTTAGATCCAATGCAAAGAATCTATGCAGACAGATTAATAAGTGAAGTATTTTTCGAGGCACAGCTAAATAATCTCAGTAGATATACTCATTTGAGCGCTCTACAGGAGCAAATTCATCTTCAGTCTGGACCACAGCCGCAGCCATATCAGGGGAGTAGAATTGTAGCGGGTCAAGGAGCACATGATCGTATAAATTATCGAGAAACACCTCAAAAAAGAAATGCAGTTGATCAATTTTTGCGAACTTTTAATCCAAATGATTATATATAATACCGTTTATCAATAATTATAGCTAAATTACTTTTTACTTAAGTTTGTATCTAATTTTTGAATAAAATTGTGTTTCTTATATCACTTTAAATAGTTTATAATTCAATGATATATCCTATTACCCTATCTTACTATATCCTAATTTTGTCAACCTCACATTTACTGTATTTTATTCCAAAATTGTCGGAATTTGGACACCTGGACTTCCCTGGTGGGAGGCTGCCGAAATTAAACAAGTAGATGGCGTCAGTCAACAAGGTAGTAATTAGACCAATTTAGGGAAGGGTTAACTCCAGTGTGTCTAGTAATGGATTTTATTCCTCCGTCGCTTTGTTTCCTGCTTTTTTATAGTTTTGTTTTTAAAAATGGAGAAAAGGGGTACGAGCGTGTAATAAAAGAACGGGACCGCGGGGAAAGAAAATAAGAAAAACAAGAGTTGAAGAAAATATTAGCAGCTAAATACAATAAATCTTTATCCTCACCTGCATATATTCATGTCTCAGTACTTCATATATGGCACGACATGCTTCAGGGATGATATAGCTCAACGATGAAGGTGATATCACTGCAGAAAATTTCATATCTTCATAGCTTCTCCCAGTTGCCAAAAATCTTAAGTGTTACAGTAAGTCTTTCATGAGGAGTTATCGATTTCCTCATTACAGTGTCTTGTCTTTTTATAAACGGTGTGACATATTGTAACAGTTTTAAATATGTCACTTCATTCATTCTCAGATAGTTATGCCAATCATCTTTTTCAAATTTAAGTTCTTGTAAAAGATTAATATGAGAAAAAGCTTCACGTTTTAGAAGCCAATCTTTTGTCCATCTTTTCCGTTTACATTTCTTTCTATTATCTACTTCTGAAATAATAGCGCTTGACAGAAGAATCGTCTTATAAGCAAATTTACTTAATGGTGCCATTACCTCTGCACTCGCAGAAATTTAACTCAAGACTGAAACACGAAAGTTGAAATACCGGTTTTATCTGTACGATGTTGGAATGTGTGAAGGCAAAACAAACTGTCCAACCCAGATGTGCAGACTATCTGCAAACGATGTTTGCACAGACAAATCTGAGCAAGATCTGAGAGTATAAAGCCGGCCTAAGGCCGTATTCACCAAACAGGATCGAGATCGAGATCAGCTACGATCCTGGATCAGTTTATAGTTTCGTATTCACCAGAATTTTGAATCCAGGATTGGACACAAATTTTGATCCCATCTTGATCAAACAGTTTGTTCGGATTGAAGTAAAGATCGAGATCGACTCATGCGCAGTTTAGTCAGATTTAAAGAAAATTATTTCTAATAGTACTACTATTTCAAATATAGTAAATATTTGTCGATTTTTTTTTCCATGATAAGAATACACAAAATTTAACACTTATAATCTGATAAGTTTCTGAAAGTATTGCAGTTTCAGCATGACATCATTAGCACGTGATATTTTAAACCAATAATATGACGGTTTACTAACAGTAGGAGATCGTCTCGCATTCGGTGAATATCAACAGAATCTCGATCCAGCTTCCAACTCGATCTCAGATTCTGTGATCGAGGATTAGACTTGATCTCGATCCTGTTTGGTGTTCACCAAACAGGATCGAAATCGAGATCAACTACCATCCTGGACCAGTCTATAGTTTCGTATTCACCAGGATTGGAAATAAACCTTGATCCTGATCTTGATTCAACAGTTTGTTCGGATTGAATTAAGGATCGAGATCGATTCATGCGCAGTTTAGTCAGTTTTCTTTAAAACTGACTAAACTGCGCATGAGTCGATCTCGATCCTGTTTGGTGAATACGGCTGTGGAAAGGGGTGTAAATTATGCAAAAAAAACATTGTAAATTCTCTTACCTTCTTTAATTAATAAATCTTTGATTTGTTTAAGTTATCTTCGAGTTCATTTTAATCGGAAAAAACTACTGTTCTCCCATCCTTACCCATAAATTCACGAATACGCAAGGTCTGAGCTTGTAATTCTGTTAAGTTGCCATATCCTCATGGAATATTTTTATCTAGAGGTGGCCATTTATAAAGCACATTACAGGCTGGCCAACACCCATGATGGGGTTCAATGGGCCGGGTCGGGACCCCTCCTGAAATTTTGGAATTGTGGGACCAGGATCTTCCAGGACGGTAAGCCACAGCTTTACCACGCGGCCATCTGGCCGACCTGTCATTCCGTCAGTCCGCACACCCATAGTTTGTTCTGTGAGGTATTCGTTGTCCAAACATAAAAATCTTTCAAGAAAGTGTTCGCTAACCGATCATTCTGTATGTAAAATAAACAACTTGGCGAAACATCCCGGTTGTGTAACGATTTATTCCCAACTTAAGCTGATGTAGACCAATTATTTATTCAAAATTATGCAGTATTAATATAGCATAGTCAGTCTTAATCTGTCATTATAGGAATTAATATCAGATGTTGACTTTAGTTTCTATGTGGATAATTTGGTTGCAAAACATTTCCTAAATTTATTTATCTTTATAATACTTCATACAGTAGTAAAACCGCTACATTAAAAAAACTGTAATAATTTATTACATTGAAATACAGTAATAATAATCTTGCATACAATAATTTAATTATACAATTATTTATATAAAATGGGTATAGTCAGGTATATTTGATCATCCTATCAACTTCACCAATTGATTCAGATAATGAATGCTCTACTGCAGTGCTTCTCAAACTTTTTTCATTCATGACCCCATTATTCATTACGAGAATTTTTGCGACCACAGGTATTAAATATGAAATAAAACATAAAAGTGCATAAATCATTTACACACTTAAGATGAACACAATCAACCAACTACACTGAAAATTTATTTGTTGTCATACGTTAAATATTGGGCGTTTGTAAAATTACATATAAACAGAAATTCAAGTGTTTGAATTTAATTTTTGCGACCCCAGCATTTCGCTTCGCAACCCTATTTGGGGTCGCAACCCATAATTTGAGAAGCGCTGCTCTACTGTATAAAGAAAATTAAACAGTATATTGTACAAAACAGAAGATCTTAATAGTATGCTGTTCCAATAATTTTTATTGCCTATTAAAATATTGATTTTGTTATGTGAAAAACAATTTTAAAAATATAGGAAAAGAGGGATAAAAATTAAAAAATCATTATAAGGGTCTCTGATGATCATATAATTCAAGAAAACTATTGTTAAGAAATGGGAACATAATAATAATACTCAAAATTGTTTCTATTTCAACCACAATCAAATATTAAATACAGAAATTAAAATTTCTATATTTAATTCTTGATTAAAGAAAAATATTGAATTTATCACAACTGAATATGAGATACAATTTACAAATGAAATCAATATACTGTATTATTTGCAGTCATCTTTGATTTACATCATTTGTCCCAGACTCAATTTATTAAGACAGATGTAAAAATTCATTACTAAATTATATTATTCTTACATTTTTCATATATTGATATCTAAGCTGTCAATATTTATATATGTTGTCTGCTTATTTCTAATCATCATCTATCTAATTCAACCCATGGATCAAGAACTGATCAAAACATTCAATGCTTATTAAACTTGAACATAACCATGAAATAGAGATGAAGAACTCAAATTGAAGGATAACTGCTAGATAATTGTGAAAGTGTGCTTTGCTTCTTTTCTGGAGGATACAGATTCAACTCCAATATACCTACTGTATACTGGAGTTGAATCTGTATTCCACCCTTCCAGAAAAAATCAGTATACCTACTGATTTTTTCTGGAAGGGGTGTGAATCTTTCCTATGAAACATATCTTTTACCTGATTATCAACTCCACCAATGGATTGCTCATAATGGATGTTAGAATAGCCTTGCTGCTTTAATAAATAATTTTTGATTATAAAGCAACTCAAAACAAGAAGAAAAGACTTGCATATTTGTAGACATTGATCAGCCTATGGTTGCAAAATTGCAAATTTTTGAGACTAGCAATAACTAACTTAACAATCATGACTCTGCAAACAGCAGAGTTCTGCCTGCCTAGTCTTAATTGTCCAGAAATAAATTCTGAAAAACTAACTATTCTAATTCTAAACACAAGGAACAAACAACTTCAGAGCAGTTAGATAAGCATACTCATGAATTAGTGTACTTATAACTACAAATGAATAAATAAATAAAAATAAAGCAATAAAAAATAACTTACTAAATCCACAAAAATACAAAGCGTTAACTGGCTTTTTCAAGACAATAATAAAGCACAAACAAGTTTGTACTTTGGGGGAGAAGTACAGTACATAAGACTGTCCGGTTACCAAAGTTGAGTAGAACATTAAGAGTAGTAACTCAACATTAAAATAATAAGATACGAGATTATAGAGCCAACAATGTAGTAGTGATTGGTGGTAGAATTAGCAAACATAGTGCCTATAGAGAGACATTTTTGTAAATTTATTTTAGTATTATATTGAAAACCTTAAAATTCACTAGCTCGTAATACTTTCATTAAAAATATACCTAACTGCTTATTCTTAGCATTTAGAATTCAGGAACTGTTTATCAGGAAGAAATTAGTAATTTCATTTGTCGTTATCTAAACCTACTTGTTCTACTTCAAAATTGACATTCGAAGTAGACTAATTATATAACCACAAATGAAATTACTTTACTTACTTTTTCCTGATAAACCTTTCTGGATTCTAAGTACTATGAATAAGTACCTAGGTATATTTTTAAACAAAATATTCAGACAGTAAACAATAAGACAATGATAACAGCAAAAAGTAATTCTGCCACCAACTGCTAGGATCACCAGTCAACGACACTACAAATTGCTTCATTGAGGTTGGACTGCTTAATATTCTACTCAGCTTTGCCTGCTACTTAATATGCAAAAGGATGGATAGCAGTGTAAAATTCAATTGTAAAAAAAGAGCAGTGAATTACTTTTTGAAGTTTTCAATATCTTAGACGCAGTGAGAATTATAAGGGACTCATAGGTGGAAGTTGTTAAAAAACAATGAAAGGCACCTGGAAGAAACTCTGTCACTTCTTTTTTATGAAGATTCAGGATTTAGAAGTTATTACAATAGAGATTGACTTTTATAATGGCTTCTGAGTATTTTTCCAGACAACAGAGAAAATTCAGGAAATATGACAAATGAATTTGATTCAGTATTTGGTATTGATCTTCCATGATCAGAGTTCATGCTTACTTAATCTCACTGAAATTTGAAAAGCAAAGTGTGCTTAAAGACTCTGAGCCTGAGGAGGACACTAATAACATTCAAGATTGACTGAGGGATTTGTATTCATTAAAAGCTGGCATCAACATTCTTGATATCAAATGAGTTAAATGAGTAATAAGTAGAAACAACTAAACAAGGAATAAAACATTTTTTTTATACTGTTTTTAACAGTATAAAATACAATAGAAACAATTCTGTCATACAATAGTAACAATTTAAAAATAAAATGGATGCTCATTATTAGGAGATTACATGGCAGTAAAGGTGTTTAATTTTGTTAAACATCAATAATTGATTTCCTCAAACTATCATCAAAGATTCATATTTTGTAATTTGTATTGCTGGAGATCTGAGATTATCCAGATTTAGTTACAATTCAGGAGAAGTGCTTTCTCTTTCCTTGAACTGTTTTTTGATTTATAAGATATTATATTTTTTGTTTTTTGTAAATTTTTTATAAGTAAAGAATAAGAATATCTTTGTTTTGATCAAAATTTATTGCTTGGAGCTGATTATTCTATTTTAACATTGTGGTGGTACATGAGAAAAATTAGTTTTAAATAACTTTAAATAATGTTGTTAATCTTGAAAACAATTACAATATAACTTTGGAAAATGATTGTATTTCTGTAATTAATTAAGATATTAAGAAGGAGAAAAAAGATTTGTATATTTATGAAAATGACATATAGCAAGCAATTCAAAAAGTCTGGAGGTGTATGCAATAAAATTTCATTATTTATTTACGAGTAAACTTTCAACATTGTAATGATAACTCGGAAAATTGGTAAATATTAATGTAACAAACACACAAATTTGATATCCCAAATGTAATATGAAAATAGATTTATTGATGAGTATCCAGTGACATGAATTTACAGTACACATCTAAATCATGCTGTGTACACCCAACTCTTTTTTTTTGTTTTTGTTTTTTTCAGACAGTAGGAATTTACACTGAAGTTAAGATAAACTGATGAACATTCATGCCTGACTATTATTGGTCACATTGTATCTTTACTGCACACACTGTACAACAAACATTATCAGGCTTTCCTTTGATAAAATATCTGGACTGTGCAGGGATTTTATTACCAGGTATAAGTGGTATTATGAATATCGTCTTGGATTAATTATAAAGAATTGTCAAGCTTGAAAAATGTTACATATTTTGGACTAAATAATAGAAAGATCTTAAATTTCTATTCCAGACCGAAATTTCTAAACACCACCTCTACCAGGTAATAAGGTTTGAGGAGCAATTTATTTTTCATCTGTTTACAATGACTTCTAGTTTTGACATTAACAGCTTCTTGGATAAAAGGCAACTGTGACTACGAGCACCATTTTTCCAACTAATTTCAGTGCTCCAGATTAACTATCATTCACCATGATTTTTGTCTTATTTAAAAGAGAAATTTAATTTTTAGGGGAAGATATCAAAATTAAAGACAATATATCATTAGGGATAAAAATGTGGAAGAGGAAGACAATATTCATGAAAGGTGAAGTACACCATGAGTACCCCAAAAAGCCTGCTGTCAAGAGTGATTGAGTTACAGTTTTTTTATCATTCCATACAATAAGAGTACTTTTATAAAATGCTACAACATCCACATTAATTTTTATAAAATATTAAATGAACTGGTATATAAATAAGAAGAAACAGAACAGTAATTACATTAAAAAAATCCATCAATTTCACTGATAGTTTATTTTTTTGACTTCAGTTACTCTTCAAATTTTATAAATAATTGGAACATGCTTAGCATATAATTAAAAAATATTTTTTACACTCTAGAATACAATAGAAATGTAATAAATCATATTTTATTCTATATATAGTATATTCAGTATTTCATAATACCACTCTGGACAGTGATCAATATCAAAATACAAATATCTTAGATATATTAAATAGAATAACTTTTATAATTAAAACTAAACTGGTAAAAAGCACCAAATGATCTAAAAAACTTTTTACAGAAAAATTTTGTAACTATGATTTTCTAAATTTTTAAACTTAAAATTTATTTAGCAATGATTTCATTATAAATCAATAATATAAAAACTAACTGCAAGAAAGTCATTAAAAAATTTCATATAATATTAAAAAAGTAGTAGATTATGAGGGGTAATGCATGGTGTACAAATCCTTATTTTGGTTCAGATTAATAACAATTAAGTTATGAAAAATTCAGTTAATATTGAAATGATTCATCAGTAGAAATAACAAAAAAAATTTTTTTACAGATCATTGTCAAGCATGGTCCTCTGTTTAACCTAACAACAACTTAATGTACAAAGAAAAATTTAACATTTAAATATCTGTACATGAAAAAAGCCGTTCTTAAGAACAGAGCTATACAAATAACACAAGCATCCTCCATTCATTGAAAATGACACACTAAAACATAGATTGAAGACATGCACAACTCAGAATTGAGCAGAATGCTATCAGTGTTAACATACATGTACCCGTTCAAGACATGCTGAAGATGGAGGATGCCCAACATCTTCACAATTACAATTTTTTTCTACAGTTACATTCTGAAAAATCTCTAAATCTTACATGTTAAATTCTCTCACTAAAAAAAGCATTGTCTACAGTTCAATCAAATGCTTTATTTCATTTTCTAAATAATTGTGTGCTAGGAAGCACCTTCTTGTGCTATCACTGTTGCACTGTTGGTTTGCTGCAATGTTCCTGCTGCATTGTTAGATACATGTAAATTATGTAATAGTTCATCACTAGCACCACACAAAATGCTGTCACTACAAGTAGATGTCACTAATGGTGTGCTACTGGAGACTAGTGATACTTCAGCACTGAGAGCTTGTAAAGGATACTTGCCCACTGAAGTTAATAATTGCTGAGTCCCAGAATATGTTCCTCCAGCTTGAGAAGTAACTAGAAATCCATTCTGATAATTCATTTGTGAAAGGGCAAGAACCTGTTCTGAAGGATTGAGCAGCCAGTGGGTAGAGGAGTTTGCCACTGTAGGTCCTCCAGTAGAAGTCACTAAATTTTCTTCTTCCCTACTATTGCTATTATTTAAAGCAGGGAGTTGAGATGGTGAATATGGAGTTTGGGAAGAGGAATTATTCTGGCCTAATCCATATAAAATAGATGACAAGAGAGAGGGTGTACTAGGTAAATATCTGTTCTCAACAGAGTTCTGAGTAGATACAGGATTTAAAGTAGATGCAGTTCCTTCTATAAATTGCGTTCCTAATCCAAAATTAGAATCAGGAGATATAGTATGAATACCAGTAAGTCCATTCAATACTTGAGTATGAGCTACTTCTGATGTTAAAACTGGTACAGTGGCTAATGGATTATGTAAATGTCCTTCAGTAACAGTAGTAGTTAAAGTACTTTGTGCGAGGTTGTCAGATGTAATACTAGAGAGGGCCTGAGAGAGTGAATTTAAATCACTAGTAGAAAGGCTATTAGAGATGACACCTAGTCCTTCCATTGGTCCTTGTGCTAATTCTTGGAATGCATTTTCATCTATTGCACCAGCTAAGTTCTCTGCACTTAAGAGACCACTATGAATATCAATTGTACTAGCCAATTCATCAATATCCTGCCCACTAGCTGATAATTTTGCTAACGATTCTTTGGCTAAATGAACATCTTTTGACACAGCTGCTAATGCTCTCTCTAATTCTTCAGTCTCTTCTTTACTAGGAATGTATTCACCATTCCTTGCTTCTAGAATAAATATATAATGATTATATTTATGTATAATATAATTATCATATATATATTATATTGTTGGCATTACACCAAACCACAAATTTGCAAACTTTACTATATCAAATCAGGAATTTTTTTAAGCTCCTACCTTAATATTAATTCAAATCAACATTAAAAGTTGAAAACAACTCCTCAGAAAGATATTTATAAAATAAGAAATTAGTTATAATAATTTAAAACATTATTTTTCACAAATATTAAATCTCTGAATCATCATTTCTCAGAACTATAATTCTGCAAATTTATGGTTTTGGCATGGTGCTGACAATATATGTATACAATTATTAGTAATTGGAATATATACATTTTATATATTTAACTACTGCTCTTGTAATTTTACAAGAGCAGTAGTTAAATAAAAACTCTTGCAGGATATTAATAGACACTCATAAATTTTAATAGCAAATGAAACATTTTCTGTTTGATAAGTTACCTTCAGCCTTCCTAATCTAAATTCTATCTAAATAAAATTAGATTGGGAAGACCTAATATAACTTTAACACTACCAAATTAATCTCTTGATATATTTTTAATGAAAATTTTTATAATTTGAAAGAATTTAATTTAATGTTAGTGCCATCTCATTATTAATAAATACATTAATGATTAAACTAAGAGTGGCACAATCTAGAAATTAATAATTAAACTAGAATTTTTTATTAATTTATCTGAAGAAAAAATCTGCCTTAGCCTGGGATAAAACTGGGGATCTTTGGATTACTGCAGTGATTTCCAAACTGGGAGGCATGCACTAGTGCAAATGGAGCTGCAAAAAGTTTGACAGAAATGAAATTTTTTGTAATATAAAATATATGCTATATAATAGATGACACGCTTGCAAGTGCATAATTTATAAAACAACCGCTAGAACTACTAGTAACAATAATCAATAAAAATAATAACATCAAATTCAAATGTCAGCGAGAGGACACTGTATCAACCATTATTTGTTGTTATCAAAAGAAATTAATTTAAAAATGGTTATCAACCTCCATATTAACCAAATAAGAAGAAATGGTTATCAATTACATTAATACAATTCAATATGATTGTCAATTACATAATTATGTATTAATAAAGTTTTGCCATGAAACATGTGTCTGTATTACTTTTATGAAATAATGAAATAAGGGGGTGCCAATATTAGATTATGTTTTAGCGGAGGCATAACAACATTTGGAAACCACTGAGGCTATCTAGCAGACTGACTCTTCAGACATTAATATTAATTTAGAATTATTTTTTGATTATAGACACCAGACTCCACTAATAGATCTATTTCTGACTGGGCTTTTTAGCCATGGGCCTTTAATGGCGCTAGACAGGAAACAAATAATTGCACAGTCATATAAACCAAAGTTTAAGGGAAATATCCAAATACAATCTAATTTGGCAGTGTTAGATATTTGGATATTTCCCTTGAAGTTTGGTTTACAAAAAGTTTAGGACTAAAATAATTGTATCAAAAAAAGAAACCATTTGTGCCTATCAAAGGTTTGCAAGAGTTTATTGATTGCATTGAAAAAGTCAGCAATTTATTTTAATAGTTTAATTTTTATTTTCTACTTGTTAGTTTTTTATTATAGTTTACTTGTTAGTAATTTTTATTATATTTTATAATGCTAACAAGTGATAATAAAGGTGAAAACAATCATATACAGGGTGTTCCTAAAGTCCAACGACAAACTTCCAGGGCAGGTTCTACTCATGAAAATAAAAAATAAAATGTCCTATGAACATAGTGTCGGAAATGCATATTTAATGGATTATAGCTTTTTTAAAACGGAACTATTTTAGTAATACTCCGCTATATTGAATAATCATAAGTAACTGAAATCGTATTATTAAATTACTTCTCAAGAAAATTAATGTATTTTTAAAAGATAATTTATTCTGAAAAGTTATCTTTAGAGACGTGATGTTTTACCTAGAATGTAAATTTTGTGCGATTTACAATCTATCTGTCATGAGATAATATGAGGCCCGCACGTTAAGACCGAGGACGAAATTGACAGTTCCAATGACCGTTTCCATAATCAATGGATTGGCAGAGGTGGTCCTGTCGCATGGCCTGTGAGATCCCTGGATTTAAATCCATTGGACTTTTATCTTTGGGGATATCTCAAAGGCCTAGTGTATCATTTTGAAGTGTCTACGCCTGATGAACTCCGAGAAAGAATTACGAATGGGATTACAGACATCAAGAATATGCCAGGATTTGTCAGAGAGTTAGACTCTCATTTTCAAAACATTTACAAGCCTGTATTGAGTCTGATGGAGGGCATTTCAAACATATACTGTGATGCCCTCCTGCAGATTTGGTGTTATTGTTCAGTTTTACCTAAAATATGTAAAAAATAAGGCGTTTTGTTTGCAATTAATAAAAAAGTTAATTGAATTGTTGTTGGAGGTATTTTCAAATGTTATAAAGGACGTGAGACGTCGATACACATTACGCCCGGATTAATACATTCTATGCCTTTTGGGTGAAAAACCGGTTTATCTTGAAAAATATACATTTCCAATACTATATTCATATGAACATTTTTTATTTATTTTCATAAGTGAACCTGCCCTGAAAGTTTGTCGGTGGACTTTAGGAACACCCTGTATAATATCAGGGCTGGGGAGCTGGAGCTGGAATCAGAGCCCGGAGCCAGGAAGTTTTGGAAAAGACAAAGTTGGAGCCAGAGCTAAGCTGATCATATTCAGTGAAGCCAGAGCCAGAGCTGGAGCCATTAAAATTTCTGCTAGCTCAAACTCCTAACCATCTACCATATATACTTGAATATAAGTCGACCCGATTTTAGAGTTTGAAAATTAGTAAAAATGTACAACCCAATATATACTCAAATATAAGTCAGCCCCCAACTTTAGAGTTTGAAAATCTGTAAAAATGCGCAACCTTTTTAGAATTTGAAAATCGGTAAAAATGTGCAACCCGTGTATAAGCCTATCCTGACTTTAGCACTTAAAATTTGATAAAAATTTGAAATCAATAAATTGCATGATCTTTGATTTTTAGTTACCAATATATTAATGACATTTTATTGAAACTTTAAATATATACATATAAGATAAATTATTATAATACAAACACCAATATATCAATAAAGGTAAATGATGTTGTGATAGTAAGGTAAATGATGTTTCATGGTAGTAGTCATACCAAAAAAACTTTTATAGTGATGGAGCCGGAACCGGAGCTAAAGCCTCAGCTGGAATATACTGTGGCTCTAAAGCTGGTGCCGGAGCCTAACCTATTTCAAGCCAGCTCCCCAGCCCTGTATAATATAACAGTTAAAACAGACAAATAAACACAACCTGAACTTTAATTCTTAAAATAAAAATTAATTAATAAAAATTAAATCTCATTATTGAAATTGTCTAAAGCACAAAAATAGGAGATTAAATACTAATTTATTTAGATAATGTTTTCGGCTATTCAGTAGCCATATCAGTCGAACACATATAATTAAATCATCATCAATATATCGAATGATGATGGCTACTGAATAGCCGAAAACATTATCTAAACAAATTAGTATTTAATCTCCTACTTTTGTGCTTTAGTCAATTTTATTATTATTAATAGTAGTTTGAATCATTATATATAAATCTAATTATATTAAAATTCATATGATCATACAAATTATTTTATTATAATGAATTTTCTTTACACCAAACTAGCTGTAGTACCTGGCACTATCACATACTGATGAGAAATATTTGTTCAACAGAATATTCATCTTTCAGTTGGAGTTTCATTTTACATGCTTGGTTTTAAGACTAATATCTGTTTCAACTTGGGTAGACATTTTTATTGATTTTTGTCTTTCCTGAATTTCATTCTGTTCTTTTCAGACAAATATTTTTTTACATAAAATTCATTATTCAGGACAAGTTTTATTTTGTTATGATATAACCAAAGATATTTTACATCCTCTATAAGACTTATTTGAAATTAACTTGGTTTTTCACATTTTTCATGATTCTGAGTTGATTTATGAAAACATTCCGAAACATTACATGCCAATATATCTGTATGATGAGAATCTAAACTGTTATCAATATTGAAAAACATCTTCATTAATTAAATTTTATTAACCATGTAAATCATTAGCCTCAAACTTGTGGCCTTCATGCTATCCTGTCCCTTAAGCCTTTTATTGCAGCTCTAATAGCATTTATTATAATTGTTTTTCATGAAAAAAAACAATTTCATGAAAAACAATCAACACTGTTGTAAACAATCTGTTTTTCACCACTAGTTATGATTCACTTCAAAAATGGATCATTTTCTTGATGTTTGAACAGCAAATCACTGATGTCAATGCGATGGAGCAAATGTCTTTCTTTGAAAACCTGTGGAACCCAAATATTGAGCTTTGAAACAAAACCAAGTCATTTCATATAGTCATGAATAGCTGAATTTGACAAATTCAATCTCATAGCAATTTCTTGTATTGTTATTCTGTGGTTTGTTTCAACCAATGTCTTCATCAGCTTCAACTGGCCTTCCAGAACATGGTGCATCTTTAATATTGAAATTGTCAGAATGAAATTTTGCAAGTTTTGGCATTGTGTTCTGTTAACTCATCTTCTCCATACACTTCACATAACTTTTTTCTTGCTTAAACAGCATTCTTACCTTTTCGGTAATAAAACAGCAAAATATATTGAAAATGCTCCTTTTTGTTTTCCATTTTTGATACAATGCACAAAAAAAGAACTGCACAGAATCAAAGAAAATTTTTTTATAAATAAAGCTTGAAATGCCAGCTGTCAAAATTTATAATGACAATATGGCATAGAATGAAATTGGTGGGTTAAAAATATAACTAACACCACTTGTGGGGGAAAAAAACAAAATTACTTTCTGAAAAACCCAATAGATAAGTGATTATACACTCAGTTGCAAAAAAATGATGCATCCCTAAAAAATAGAATAACTGTGAGAAACAGTATGTAAATGTCTTTCCAATAGATATTCAAATGATTAAAATTTCATTATCAATGAACACACAAAGTATTTCAAAAGTGCATGAAGCATAAGGGGAGAGAAATAGGGCAAATCTGGAGCCAATATAAGAAATAAGTAAAGATATATCTGACCAATTTTACTGTTTCATCACATTAAGTAATCTATGAAGATACTTCTACAATGTATCTATCATCAGTATGAGCAACTGAGTGAATCTAGGAGAGGCTGCAAAATAGACCTACAATAAACTTGCAACAAACCTATATCATTTTTTGCAAAAGAAAATTTTGGGAAATACAATAATTTATATTCCATAATTTACCTGAAAACAGATCACTAAAGGCATCATCTGGAATTTTGTTTAAAACTTCAGTAAAATCATGTTCTTCTAAAAGTTTAGTTGCTTGATTAGCCAGTTCAACTGTATCTAAAGGTAACTCTAGTGATTTATCTATGGTACCTAAAAATAAACATAAAAATATATATCAACATAAACACAAATATTAAATATCTACTGTTTAAATTTTTATCTGAAATTTTTTAACTGATCATAATTATTAAATAGTTTTTTTATCTTGTGTCTAATGTTTCAATTTTTTAATAAAACAAATGAATGTTGAAACATGATTTTGTTCCAGTTAAGAATTGACATTTGTATAATTTTTAAATAACTTGAATATTAGTGCAAAGTTTATGTGCTTTCTATTAATATTAATATGCAACTATTAGTTAAAATGAAAACATCAAAATATAATAAATGTATAGCATAAAAGATATTTAAAAATACTAGAAAACCCCAATAAGAAAAAAAATTTATTATAAATAAAATCAATCATCTCACATGAAAACATTGTTTTCCTAACTTATAATATATAAGTTAGAAACCGTAAATACATTACCGTAAAACCGTAATGTATTTTAAAATTATGCAAGTTAAAATTTGCATCATAGATATCAATGCTATTAATTAATAACTGAGTCCAACTCAGAGAAAAAAATCTTCAGTTATTGTTAAATATGTATTTAAATGTTTAACTTTTTTTATGTGAATGATTATTATGTTTATCAACACTAATTAGAATTTAATTTTTATTTAATATAACTTTTTTTCATTATAGCATTGAGAAAATATATCAATCACAATGCTTCTAGCAACAGTACTATACACTATAAAATTTCCATTGATTTCTAAAATTAAACAAATTTCTCTTCAATTATTTAAATTCATTTGTGTTATTTAGGTATCTGCTATGAATGCTAGGAACCTAGGGTTTTCCAGATAGTAAATTTTCTCAGAACTATCAAAATTAAGATATTTTGAATTACTTAATTCTTTTTGTAAGCATAATTTAAATTTTAAATTTAAATATTCATTAGAAATGAATATTTAAATTTAATAAATATTCAGTTTTAATAAATTTAAATACTCAGTTTAATTTTAATAAAAAAATTCTTGATCAGTGAGTGAGTAAGTAAAATATCAGTAAATCACTTTGCAATCTTATATCTAGGAGCCGATTTGTTATACACAAATCTTTTCCATTATTATATCAAAAACAGAAATAAATATATTAAAAACTTTACACATTAAAAAATGAAATAAATTAAAAGGAATCAAATATAATAGAGTTCTGATTAATCAAGGTGATTAACCACTGCATTATTGAAAATGAATTGCTTGCCTCATGTTCATTTATTTTTAATTTTTGAATTATTATTAATAAAACAATTGTATATAAAATTAAAACTGTTTTAAATTGCTATGGTTGTAGACATTCTACCACTTGTAAAAAGAAATAAAAAAGCGGAGTGCTAGACAGAAAAGAATCTTATTTCACAGAAGAAACATTTTTGACCACTATCAACTAGCCTACATCAGCTTTAGTTATCACAGAGAACAGTGGTGTTTCTCCAGGTTGTTTACTTAGTGATTGAAAAGGTTTCTTATATGAAATAAAAAATTCTTTTCTGCCTAGTGCTGTGCTGTTTTTTTATTTCTGTTTTAATACTAAAATAAAAAAAATATATATAAAATATTAAAAAAAATTAATTTATTTATTTAAATTAAAAATTAGATTTTTATTCTAAAATTAAATAAATATAGTTTTTGATTTATGAGTTCTCAGTTTAAGGTTTTTTTTCAAGAATCGAGTATCAAAAACAACTATACAAAGATTAATTGTAATAAATGTTAAACACACATAAATACAGAATTTCAAACCATGTACTTAGTTATTTATAGCAGATACATTTCACTGGTTACAAAATGGGAAAAAATCAAAATGGTGAACCAAGAAGTGAAAACAGCACACACATTATCTACCATGGTTTTTATCAAATATTATGTATTTAATGTTCATTCATCAATTATGTTTGAGTCAGTAGTCCATCTGTATAAAAGCTGATCTACTGATCACTCGATGATGAATACAAAAAATCTTATTTCTTTATTATCACAATGTAAACAATCCTGAAATAATGAACACCTGCATTTAATGAATGTTTTGGCATGAAATGGTTGATCAGCATATCTTCTCCCTCGATGGCATTTCCATCTTGTCATGGTGAGGGAGTTTTCATGTTCCAATGATCTGAGAGCTATGCTGGTGGTAGCTATGCTACTGGTAGCATCTCCCATGCTGGACAGGTTAAAGGTAAGGGGCCAGACTAAGAGAGCACCCTACCCAAACTAAGGAGTAAGTTATTGTGCTGAGAGTTAAGTGGCACTAGGATAGTAAAAGATGCAGTGTTCTAAGCGATCCCTTTAAGGCACCCGGCAAAATATTATCATAATTAGCCTTCCACCCATATTGGAGGATAACTACCGTATATAAAATATTTTATTAAAAAATTTTATTAAAATATTTATTTAAATAATATTTAAATATTTATATTAATAATATTTTATTTTATTTAAATAAACTATACGACACAGATATCGTTCTCTAGCCAACGTTGAGAACTCGAAATTTGTAGTTATGGTAATATGATCCGATTTCACGGTGGAGTTTCGTGACGTTATTTTTCTACTAACTATATGATTGATTGTTTCATACAAATGTTATTTTGTTATTTTCTATAAGTCTGATTTGCACGGTTTTAATAGATTGTGGGTCATGTTCACAGGAAATTTGTATCATTTATATTCTCTTGAGGACATGTCAAATCATTTGACATAATTATGAGCACTTTTATATTCGAAATTAATTTAAAAATAATATCAGAGTCTCATAATTTATAACTGATAATACCAACTCTATATAAAATTTGATTAATAATGCGTAAGATAATTTTCTTAAGATAACTTGCGTGCTATCTTATTTTGTTCGTTAAAACTTAACTTCACTATGAGAAACATTTTCTAAAAAATTCCTAAATAAAAATCTTTTCCTTTCGTAGAAAAACTAATTTTGTGTAAAAATTCCATCTTCAACTAGATTTGCTATTTTATTAAGTGTATTATAAAAATTTAATACTAAAAGAACAAAATTATTTACATTTTCAAATAAGTAACTACTAAACATGATATGCTTATGATAATAAATTAAAATAAATAATTTTTCATATTAAATGAAGAATTTTAACTAGTTTGTTTCACTTTAGTTATTGTGCAATTAAAAAAAAAAAAAATAGTATAATTCAAAATAAAAGTTCATTGTCTGGTAGGGGAAACCAAAACATAAACATCATAAATGCTTATTGTTATCATGATAATTCAGGATTGATTTTTTTCATTTCAAATAAGAAATACTTTTCGGGTGTACGCACGCTATATTATATGCGAAATGTTCACAATATATCTGAAATATTCACAACTAATATACATAATATATTTTATGTCTAAGTTATGGTAACAATCATAAACTTATAAAAATCTGTTTTTCAATTTTGATACTTAATCTCAAAATTAAGAAATCGAAAGCGTTTAAGTTTACAAAATGCTAAGAGTCTAATAATTATCATTAAACTGCAGAAGCTCATTTATTTTCAGTAGTTTTCATTATGAATTTTATTAATAGTGCTAAAAACGTCCGAGTTAACTTGCAATAGGGGAATTCGTTGACAGAATCAGCCAAGATTATACTTTCATTATATATCATTCTCCACTTCTTGATATCAATAAAGAATATAAGTACATATAAATTTATTCATTCTATATTGATATTTAACAGAATTTATTTTGATGTCAAATTCGAAACAATTTGACAACAAAATAAATTTAGTTTAAATGAACATGATTAAAAATTTACTATTTATTATCGTTTATTCTTAATGGATTTTTATTTATGTTTATGTATAAAAATATTTATTTAATAAAAAATTTTTTAAATCTATTCGACGATCGCTTTATTCACCTATATTCATTCATTTCATCAAAACAGTTCATGATCGGAATTCATACTTCACTTCCAAGTGCTGAAAAATTTAAAGATCTAATAATTAATCTAAATTGTTTTTCATTAATTTATTAGAATATACAAAAATATTTTCTTTTGTAAAGATTTAATCTTTATTTTCCAAACTGTATTGACAATAAATTGTTGAATGATTAGCATAATTATTAAAAAAATGCAGATGGTTTTAAATGCTCAAAAGATATTTTAAATTGAACAATATAACAAAATTATCCTGCAATTTGCTTTCATTTTATTTGATTAAATAATCTTCAATATCAAATATGAACAAAATCCATTTTTTTTAAATTCTAAACTAATATTGTGTAAATGAAGATAATTTAAAGTACTATATAACATTCTAAAGTTGATACGACAAGAAATTTCTAACCGTTTTAACATAAAGCGTGCAATTTGCTTTCATTTTATTTGATTAAATAATCTTCAATATCAAATATGAACAAAATAACATTTTTTTTAAATTCTAAACTAATATTGCGTAAATGAAGATAATTTAAAGTATTATATAACATTCTAAAGTTGATACGACAAGAAATTTCTAACAGTTTTAACATAAATCGGCATAAAGTTTAATTAAAACAAATCCACAGATTCAATTTCTGTACATTTATACAGTATACCATATTAAACAGGAGTAACATCTCAAAATTTTATAATTAGGGATTGTTTTTCAATAGAAATCAATGTAATAATCATGTCACTTTAAGTAATATTTATTGATAACGCGTAATATATCGATTTTATAAAGATTTAATTACTGTATTTCATTATTTTTCTAAGATCACAATTTTTCTAAACATTCAAAAATAGGAATGATAAATTTAAGATATTCTCCTGATAGCGGCTAAGAGGTTTTTAAATAAATAGCAGTAAGATTTTTTCTTAAAATATATTTAAATCAAAATCTTTTATAATAGTGAATTCAACTTTCCAACCCATCTGATCATAAGTCTTTCTGGATATTAACTGATGTAATCTATGTTACATTATGATCAAATCTAATCATGAAACTTGTTACATATATTTGAAAAATATTTTATTTTTAGATAATGGTTTGATATAAACATAATTTATATGATTTTCATTAAAGAAAAATCATATAAACTATATATTTACATCAAAATAGATGATTCGTGATTAGATTTGATCAGTTAATAGCCAGAAAGATTTATGATCATTGATACTTGGAAAGTTGATAATATTTGCTCGATACGCAATAAACGATGGAAACGATCTGGTTCTTACTATCTTAAATTTTCTGACTGTATATATTATATAATGTAAAATACTTTAATACGGTATTGATTTAAAAGTATTTTTTTAATTATATGAAATGAATATTTTCAATGATTTAATTATATCTTAATTCAAATCTGTTATATCACAGTTTTTAAATGGAAGTTCTTAAATATGAATTAAAATCTTTTTAATTGTAACTGATTAAAATTTTCAAGGAAGTAATCGGAAATCGCAATTCCTAATTAATTAATAATACAGTACATTTATATTTAGCATTCAAACTTAACATTTCTAAAAACTGTATACTTTACAAGTATAATATACGTACTGTATATATACAGTACTATATAGAAAACATGTCCATCTGCTGTTCTGATTCTTTACTTTGAGTTCTCTGTAAAACACAATGTATATACAGCTTACATTATAGTATCCTTATTTGCTCGGTACGCAATAAATGATGGAAACGATCTGGTTCTTACTATCTTAAATTTTCTGCAACCTAGGTGTGAACCAGGTTTAAAGAGACACATGATTAAAACCCTTAACTCCATCTCTCCCACCGGCTCTCTCCAGAGAGCTTTTAATGTTGTATACAGTACTGATGAACTTCGGGATGTAAGTCACCTTAAATGCTCCTAGCGGATTAATGAGGACAAATACTATACCAAAAAGAATATTTGTTTAGACGTTTCTATTGGCGAATGGCATATGGCGTCTTATCAGGGTTTGCCTATTCCATTAACATAGGGAAGATCCGTTCCTCCAAATTTCTTGGCGGTCAGCGAGGGTGGCAGCTTAACGGGGACGTCTTATCGAGGTTTGACTGTATATATTATTATATTGAAAGTTATACTTCTATAAAGAGATTCCGATATTCAGATATACTTTAAGCAAAAATTCTTGCACCTACTATCATGAAAGCATCTTAAATTTGATTATTCGTGTATTTTTGAGTATTTAAAAAAATTAATGATTTCACATATTTAACGTATAAATCCAAACTTATGTTTTACAGATAAATTATACTTAGAATGTTTCAAATAAGGTATCTAATTTTTATCGCTTAACATTCTTTTTTATGAGATTTTTCTAATCGATGATTACTATCATATTTAAGATAAATTCAAAAATAATAAGAAAAATTCAAAAATAATTTCCATTCGTTGTGTGATTAAAAATGCAGGAAATTAAATATTGTTGTAATAACTACTCTAAACAGATTGTGTTTAGATTGATTTCGATCTAACAGAGTTCTGTTGAGATCACTCTAAAAGCCATAAATTAAAAATATCAAGTCAAAGATGATTGCCAGGACTCAACGGAAAATTTCAGAGTTTCTTTCATTTAATAATGTCTACTCGTCTACGAAATATTGCATGACTCTTTAATATCGCTCAATTAGAAAATTTCGTTTAGAAATTCGTAGGGTTCGTTGTATATTAATCAACTTCAGACTTTTTGTTTCCTCCTTGACATACAAAAATTTTTGTTTATTTAAATTAAAAACATTTTTATCATATAAAAGCACATCAGCCTTAATTACTTTAATATATATGAAAGAAAAATTAAACGAGTTTATTATATGTTTATCTTAACTCACTTGGCCTTGATCATACATGAGGTAGCCATAATCACGCACGCTGTATATATCATTCAATACCAATAAAGGTCTACTGTTTTTAGCAAAATAAAAAAGAGATCAAAGTAAGCCATTACATGTGCCATTTTCCAATTGTTTTCGGCTGAAATTGGAAAAAGATTTTCCTAACAGAAAATAATTAAATAGGCAGAATTTACATATATCGAATTTAATTGATATATATACTGTACTGTATATGTATATATCATTTTAATTCAATGAATATTTATCTTATACGCCGGCAAATACGGTAAGTGGTGATTCCCTTTATGTTTCCTCCAGTAGGTTCTTTTCATGGAGATTGATAAGACTTTTTTAGCAAGGAACTGCTTCTCTGCCCCACCGCAGGATTGGCAGTTCCGGTACTTCGATTGAGGGAGCTGGGGCTGCCAGTATGCCCCAGGGTGGTGGGATGGTGGAACAGTCTACTGCTGTTTCAACTAAAGACTCCGGAGTAAACCTCGTCCGCGAAAGGCACATTTGTCTGGAGCGGTTAGGCGAAAGCGGAGGAGGGCTAGGAGGGAAGCTGTTGGTACTAGTGGTTCTCAGCCACCGGGTCACACTTCTCAACTGGTTTTTGTCTGATTCTTCTGTCGATAACCCCTAGTGTTGGCAAGAAGACCAGATCTGCAGTTCTATCCCATCTTCTGGGGAGGGTAGGCCTGCCAAAAAGACCCAAAGCTCTCAGCTAGGGTCATACTTTGAAGTATTAACTTCCTTTCGGGTGGCCATCATCAAGGAAGGCTACCTGGACTCCAAGATGGTGGCCAATGAAGTTGATCTTCTCCTGGGGAAGGTGGGATCCCTTCAAGGGAACCTCTATCACTGCTCAAGGGCTATACCTTGGATAATGGTGTCATTTATACTTGTATGAATGAGTTCACCTGTCAATGGCTCACCCAATTTTTAAATGGGTGTACTCTTGGGCATGGGGTTTGCTTAAGGGTTATTCCTGCGAAGGACCTGCCCAAGCCTGTGAAGGTGGCAGGTCCTTCGCACTTTCAGATTTCATCAGATTTCCCTTCACCAGATCTTGCCTCTGTCCCATTGAGGAAGATACTGTCCTTTGTGATTAAGACAGGACTTCTTCTGGGATGATCCTGTCAGGGGTGCACAATAGACCATTGGTGGTCACAGTGTTAGAGCTGAGAAAGCTCCCTCCTTCCTACATCTACATCATATCTTCATGTTAAAAAATGACATATATAATGAACACCACTATAGTGAACAATTAATTTTATGATATGTAGCATGCCATTCAACTTTGATATAACTATTGCAAGTGTATAAATTTGAATTCTCATTCTGTAACATTTGTAATGGTTGACTTTTGAATTTTGTGTCAAGTAGGGCCATTATAGTGTTGTTTATAGTGACCACTGCCATGGAGAGTATAAATAGCAGCAAGGTTTGTTATCAGTGCAACTGAAGTCAAGAACTGACAGAATAAACTTGTGAAGTCTCTTCTTGTTATCATCTCCTTTCTTTGTTTTATTGTGCCAATGTTCATAACATTGATGTCAAGTTTTGTACTTTCAGCAGCCTGTGTGTAGAGTTCAATTTTGTTCAAAGTTAGATACAGTATACTGTATTTTGTAATGTGTGTGGTAATTTAGTGTAAAACAATGTCTAGTAAATAAAAGTTCTAGACTTAAAAACAAAAATTAAAATATTAAATGAAATGATGTAAAAAAATAAAAGATTTTGATGCCTATGTAATTCCAAAAAGTCATTTCTCCATAATTTTAAAGGATGAGAATAAAATTTATGATCAGCAAGCACATGATGTGAAAAGTAGTGTAAAACATATATGGATGCTAATCATCCTGATGTTGATGTGTGAAGATCTTAAATTATTGCTTTTTTAGTTTTGGTGAAATTATAATTAAAAAGAAAACTAGTGAAAATAGAACTACTACCGTGTGCCAGGAGGAGAGGTGTGTCTGAGAATTGGATGGAGGCTGCCATGTTGAAAGAAAAAAAATGGAAGAGTACTCTCGTCATTGTTGTAGTTTATAAAAGAATTATTAATATTGTTTGAATTAAGTTTATTAATTATTGAATGTTTAGAATGATGATGAGAAGAAACACAAAACAATGGCTGATTGAATAGAAAGAAGTTTATTTTATAATATTTTGTGGAGTTTACAATTATGTAAATGTAGGTCTACATAAGTAGCAGCGAGTGGCGTCATTGTCCCATCTGGTGATCTTCATCTCTTGGTGGTTGTTGTCATTACTTGTGAACTGTTATGAATATTGTGTTATGGTGGACTGTTCCTGTTGTGTATATCCCTGTTTGGAAAGTGTCAATAACTGTTTGTGGAACTTGTGTTATTGTATGAATCAGCCTTGTTCCTGACGGGAAACTAAGTTTACTTCATTAACTTGTTTTATAAGTTCTTTTTTTGTATCAGTTGATTAAAACAAAATTTACTAGTTTGGAATTACCATGGAGTCTGCTATGGATACCATATTCTTTTTTCTGGAGTAGTTAATACAAACAGAGATAAAAACTGAAATAACTGTCAAAATGGCTCCGAAACAACAAAGCATGGGAGGGGCAAGGGGTCAGAATCCAGCAGAGGCATCAGAGGTGGGTCCGGACCTCTCAGATGGAGCTGTGAGTTTATGGTTACAGTAGGCACATGCATAGCAGATACCATTCTCTAGACTTATATTACAACAAAAAGCAGAGAATTTTGCTTTTGTATTGGGTGTAACAGACTTCAAAGCTAGCAACAGTTGAATAGACCAATTCAAAACTCACAATGAATTTGTTTTTAGAACAGCATGTGATGAAAGTGCAAGTGTTGATCCAAACAGTAGATGATTGGATATACAATATACTATTTAAATTTTGTGAAAGATATGCCCATATGATATTTTAAATGCTGATGAAACATGTTTGTTTTACAAACTAACAGCAAACAAAACTCTAGCATTTAACCCAGCAGTGGTAAAGTGCGGAATTTTTCTCCTGTATGCAAAAAAAATTCTGATATTAAAGAATTTTTTAAAAAACCTGGAAAAATTAGAATTTTCCTAAATTGCTAAGTCCTTCCTGATAAACTCATAAAATTTTAAAATGCATCAAAAAGAGATGAAGGGAAAAAATTGAGTAGGGATCTCGCAATTTCAGATTCGGCACTTTTCCCTTGCTTAAAAAAAGATTTTTTGATAATTAATTGTTTCTAAAATAGTTTATTGTTTCATGGCATTGTAGCCACCAGTTTTGTGTTGCTTTGCTGCATATATAAATAAATATTTAAAATTTTTAATTATATCTGCAAAGAAAAACTTTTGATAAATTTCTTCATTCTTAGATACTTCAATAAATTCATCTAATTTTTATATTATTATTTAAGCCATTTATTAAGTTTTAAATAATGATAAAGCTGTTTGGGTGCAAAGCTATCTTCTTATTTTATATATACTAAAATGTTTTGAGACAATTTTTCAAAAAACAGATTGAAATGGCTTAATTAATATTAATACAATTACAAAATAAATATTAGAATATAAAATAATAGACAATACTTGAAGAAATGAGTATTATGCTCTAACCAGAAATGATGAATGTGCATGTCACAAATTCTGATCCCAGTATTGCAATATATAGAAAAAGGACAAATTATTTTTTTATCATTAATTGTTAAGACAGAGACAGTTTTTGATTCTATTTATTATCAAAATTTGCATATTATACGTAGGATTCAAAAAAATTTGTGAAAAATATTTTCTTGGATGGAAAATATTACAATATAACCAAGTAAATAGATCAGAGAATATAAAAGAATTAGAATATGAAGTAAAATTTTATATAATATGCAATTTAGAATCCTTCTAAGTTGAAGTATTATATTTCACACTCCCACAGTCACATTTTATTGCCCTTGTTCACATCCCTTCCCCACTTGCGCACCATCTCCAAATGATTTTGGATAACCCCAGGTAATAAAATCACCTAGTCTGTTTACAAATAAAACTGGAGACGCATTTGTTTTGACTGTGGAAAAAGACTTATGACTGAATGAAATATGATACTCTATTTATTTATATAATTTTGAAAAGAGGTATCAAATTACTTAAAAATTCATTAAAAATCAATAAATTACAATAAAAAAATGATTTGTTTTGCTTTAGAAAATAGATACTTCGTTGAAAAATAAAGTTTCATACATTCGGAATATTTATTTTAACAAACTAGTGCAAATTTCATTTTTCCACTTATTGTTATGGTTTCATGTTACCACTAGTAAGTTAAAACAGAAACATGTAAGGGAGGGGGGGAAAATCAAAAGAAAGGGTTACTGTTTTACTGATCTGCAAGATAGATGATAGTGAAAAACTTTAGCTCTAGTTTTTGGAAAGTTGAAAAATCCAAGATCCTTTAAAGGATTTGTACACAGGTTGCAGAGTTGGAGTTGGACCTTACAAATTTTAGGAAGTCGGAGTCAGATTTTTTTAAAAGGTGGAGGAGTCAGAGTTGGATCATTTGTTATCCAACTCTGCAACCCTGTTTGTACATATTCTTGTTGACTTTACCCATATAACAACACTGCATGGATAACAAGTGAAATATTCAATTGCTAGCTTCTAAAACTTGATAGGAAATTTGACAACAGAAGTGCAATAGTTTGATGTTTGTGGATAATTGTCTATCCCATAAAAATGTTTCTGCATTAACCAACATCAAAGTTTTGTATTTTCCAAAAAACTCCACTTCCAAGCTGTGTTCACTAGACTAAGGGATCAACCACGCCTTTAAATGCTTTTACAGGAAATGTCTTATTTCTTATTTGCTTATGAACATCCATAATAAACAAGTGACCTACAAACCAACTGATCTCAGAGATGCTGTACAAATGATTTTTGGTGCATGTAATGATATTAAAGCCATTGCTCTACAAAACTGTTTTGGTAAGTTTGGATTCTTGTTACAGGAAAATGGTGTTTTGCATGATAGCAACAATAGTTCTGTGGCAGAAGATTAGTAACTAGTCTCTTACACATTTGCTTGTGGAACAAGAAACCTGGAAAATACTTATTAAAGCTGGTAATGTAACAGTTGAAGACTATTCTATGTGATGAAAATGCATTAATAGAAATGCTGCTTACTGATAAATATATTGGGGACAAAATCACAAGTACAACTGTGGATTAGGAAGAAGATGGAGATATATCTGAGAAAGAAGCTACAGAGAGAAAAGCAACATTAGCTGAAGTTTACAGTCATTGGAAACACTAAAACTTTATTTTGAAAATTTCAGCATTTTTCAAAATAAAACTGTTTTTGACAATCTCTACAAAATTGATAATGTAATTACAGATAAGTTGTTAAAGAAATTAAGCCTACTGTTCAGAAAAAATAACAAGCTTCCTAAATTAAAAACTTTCAAACTAATGTGACTTATTTTATTTGCTGTCAAATTAAACTCATCATAGAACATTAAAATTTATGGTTATATTGCTTAGTCACAAATTTGTTAAAACATTTCTAGTTATCTCTCTGATAAGTGCTCCTCTATAATAAACCCTCTGTAAAACAAACTAAAATTTGTGATTTCTGTGAGTTCATTATAAAGGGGTTATATTATAATATTAAAAAATTTTATTAAAATTTTACAAACTTTTATTTATTATATGATTGAAATATGTAATATGTGATCAAATCTCAATAGAATAAAATGATAAAAGAAATTTGTCAACATGTTTTTGGCCATTTTATGATTGTTTGAAATTCCTTATGTAATATTTACATATTAAACTGAAAGTGCTTTCAAAAATTGTTAAAAGAAGATTTTAATATATATCTTAAGTATTGTACATAGTTATCAATAAACTCACCTGGTGAAAACTGTTCTTCCAAATCAGTAGCTAATTCTGTATCTAAATTTCCACCTAAGTCTTTTGTTAATACCACATTAGTCACATTATTTTCGGTTTCGGTACTTACATTATCAAGTTCTACATTTTTGGACAATTCTACAAAACAGAAAGTAACTAATAAATTAAATTTATTTAATTAAAAAATGAAATTAAAACTATAAATTATTTTATTTTAATATTTTCAGAATATTTTATCCTCAAAAAATGTACTAAAATATGAATACAGTAGACTCTCGATTACTAGAGATGGATTATCTGGATTGGAAATTTATCAGAGTTAACAACAACTTGGGATGTTAAATCTCTTGAGCATCAGTGATTATTTTTTAAATTAAACCTAATTAATATGAAAAAAATAAAAAAAAATTAAAATTGTGAAATCTTATTTAATTTTCATTGAAATCTTTTGAAAATTTCAGTATTTATTGTATTTTTCGCTCTCTTTCTAACAATGTAAGCATTTTTTTTATTATTTTTTTTCAGAACTTTTCATTACATGTGAGATTGATGAAAACATGATTTCTTTTTATATGAAATTTTAGCCATCCAATGAAATAGTTGATATTTTTAGATAGAGACTTTTGAACAAAATGAGCTATGAATGAAGAAATTTGGCCAAAATTTTCTGAAATTATTTATAAAAAATTACACAAATTCATTGAAATATTGTTATTTTTTATTAATATTTCATATTTATTAATTTGTTCTTACTTCATTTACACAATTTTTGGTAGTACTTTTTATAATTTTTTTTTTTTATATCAAAAAATTCTAACATATGAAAATGATCTCATCTAGTACATGAACAGATATATGTTTTATGTTCCTCTAATTAACTGCAGATGATTTATTGTAACACCACATCCAATACCTCACACCTACGTGCGAAATAGGTTTGGAAATTTCCCAGGAAGTGAAATTTCTCTAAAATTTGTAAAAAAAAAAAAATGATTAAGATATGTTTTAGTTTATTTTTGAACAGAATTAACCAACATTTTCCTATTACCTACAATTTTTTTAAAATTTTTAGCATTTTATAACTCATTTTATGAGAAATTATCAAAAATATCATTTATTGAATCTCATAATTAGAATAACTGATAGATTAGACTATAAATTTGACAGAATGGGATAAAAAAAAATCCAAATTCTATCAAGCCATTCAAATACAAATAATATTTGTTTACATGCAATTTAAAAAATTTTTTGGCAACTGAAAAATTTTAAGAACCACCACCAAAAGAATGTATTTTCAATGATAATTGTAATAATAATTTCTTGCTGTAAATGAACAAATTTCTTGTTATTTCTTTCAATAAATACTAAAATATTTGTATATGTATGCATATATATATATATATATATGTTCTGGATTATTCAGGGAAATTAATTTTCCCACATAATATGCAAAATAGTACAAAAAAAAAAAAAAAAAAAAAAAAAAAAAAAAAAAAAAAAAAAAAAAAAGAATTATGGACAATATGTCTTTAATTATTACATATATTAATTATATATGTATGTGTATGTAATAATTAAAGGGATATTGTTCATAATTCTGATATTTTTAGTATTTTATAGATTATCCAGAAATTTTTAATTTCCCTAGTATTCCAGTTAATCGGGAGTCTACTGCATATTTATTAAACAGAAAAATATTTTCAAACTTTAAAGATGACTAAGTAATTATAATTAATATTTTATTTTATAAACCATTTTGATTATTTCTATGTCTAATCTTCTATAATGCCTTCAAATTTTTCAATTTATTATATGTAATTTTTAGGGGGGGAAATTAAAGAAAATAGAGGATCCACAATTTACAAAGTGGATACAATAAAAATTTTCAGGTTATAATTCTAATTTTTCATAGTTCAAAACACAATTTCCCATAGAAACAATACTATAATATTTCCGAAATCATCAAAACTGAAAATATTCAATAGATTTTTAAAAAGGAACCTAGATAATCCTTGACTTATATAGATATGCATTTATATAAGATTGATTTTAATTAATAAGCCTGGCCCAAATCAATACCCCTCCAGAAAATCTTAAGATGTAGGACTTTGAATTTAATCTGGATCCTCCAAGATGATAAGCAACTGCATTACCATACAACTTATGTGCTTATTCTTTAATACAACTATTTTTACTGTTATGCATAAGATATGCTTTGACATGTAAATTTGATTTATGTAGAGTTTTGTGGAATAATTCACTTACAAGTCAGGGATTACCTGTACAGTATAGTAATGTTGAATAAATGTTGCTAATTCTTTATTATGAAGAATACATATGTTGATTCTGTTAACTCTTGGGCAAATAGAAATAAACTATTAGATAAAAATAAAAATAGAATGTATAATAGAGTTACATTTGCATAAACAAATTTGTAGCAAAGAAAAAAGTATGATAAAAAATTACTTTTGAAACTACTTTCTAATAGTTAACCAACTGCAAAGTGATGGAAAATATATTGCAGACCCAACCATAAGCTACCCATATCATATTATAATTGATATAAAAGATTTAGAATTCAATGGTATAGTTTTTTTTGATAGACAAAAAAACTCTAAAGTATTTCAAAATTTCTTAAAACATCAATTTTTATTCAAAAAATTTTATTTTTTTTTCAGCAAAATAGGAAATTATTTTTTCTCTTATTCCTAAAAATTTCAAATCAATACAACCAGTCACAAATTTTAGAGAGACCAGAAGGATCAGTCCAGAATAGCATAGATAGCACTTAACATTGGCCATCAGTATGTTAATTGTACAATCGGTTTCAAAAAATTGAACACCAGCTTCGGAAGGACTGAGCTTATTGGAAGTTGATTGGTTATAAAGTCTGTCAATTCGAATCTACATCATGGAAACTAAAAATGGATGCGTCTGTTCTGACTAAGAATAGGGATGAGGTATACAATTGAGATGGGCTGATTACAGTACTCTGAACTGAAAAGACTAATCACTGCTCATTATTTCAAGCAAGGCAGATTTTCTAATTATGAATTGAGTAAATTGATAACATGCTCTAATATCATTTTTGTAATTTTGAATATGATAAAATTACATTTTCCTTTTTAAAAATTTATTACTATTATTATTATTATTGAAGCTTCATATTTTTTCATTTTTATTTTTAATTATTTTAGATTGTAAATGAAATGGATGGCAATAAAAATGTAAAGGAGCTTCTGTTATCTGCTATATATCAATGTAAGAATTTTTTATATAATATTATGTTAAATTAACAAATTATAATTTCATATCTTTTCTATCATTTTAAATTAAGTAAACCTAAAAACTTATAAATAAATTTAGATCTATATTAATAATCAGTTCTAATGATATTATATAATCATATTTATTTTCTAATATATGATATTTTCTGTAGTACATCATTTTAGAACAAGTATAAAATTTACAGGTAATATTCCTGCTCTAGTTATAAAAAACTGAATTAAAATACAGCAAGGATTTAAATCAAAATGTATTTAGGAGTTTGTTTAATCTTCATTTAACTATTATGTTTTGTACAGATTCATATATTCTGTGGATTTAATGAAGATTGTTTCAGTTTATTTTTAAAAATTAAATTTATTAATAAGAACTTATAAAGTTCAAGGATGCTAGAATTCTATATTTATAATTTATCTTTTTTCTAATATCTTTTATAAATTCAAATTTAAAGAGTTTGCTTAATTTTAAATATTTTATTTCTATATGATATTTTAGCAAATCAACTTTCTGTTCTTCTCAATAATACCTTACAAGTTACTGAAGAAGATGCTATAAGTGCATCCAGTACAGAAGGTAATTCTTTTCACATTATAATAATAGGTAAATTTATTGAATTAAAAGCATTTCTTTGCATTCTTCTGTTTCTGCATTATTGAAAGACAATTATATTCAAAAACTAGCACTATATTGCAGAAATTACTTTATTTTGACAAACGTTTTCAACCCTCCTTCGGGGTCATCATCAGGTTTAATAACAACTTTCTACACGACAAACTTATAAGGTAGACTTTCTTACCCCCCTCGTTTTACACATGCACGGTGGAAAAAAACGGACAGATCTTACATCAATGTACAATTGTAAACACCAGCATTTAGGGTGTCAAAAGCCGAGTTGATATTTAATCCCGATTTAAATTGCCAAAACATGTAATGGACTTTTTACAAAGGTTCTCAACTGATATCTTACAATTGTTATCTTAAAAGTGTTCAAGATGTACAACTAAATAGTACTACAAATATCGCTAACCTATTGGAAATACATATTTTTTACAAAAATAGGATATTAACAAAACTCAAGGAATATATATAGGCTATTAAAAACAAACTTGTAAAAATTAATTTTGTTGTATCGCTAGATGCATAGGTTGAAGACATATGCGCCACCTATAATGTCTTTTGGATCTTTTTTAAATCATTTCTTATAAATTATTTACCGACCACTTCCATGCGTTAGAAAGAGAACTTGGATCATTGGTATTGATAACAAAATCATTTTTAGATCGTTTAACTATTTCTATTGATTCCGCCATTATCCCTTCGGTTCGGCATGTGACACATTTGACTATTTTAGCTTCTTTCCATTTTATATCTATGTTGTGTTCTATTGCTCTAATTCCTAGGGCTGTATTATTTTCACCTTTTTCTATATTCCTCATATGCTCTTTTAACCTTTCCCCAAAGGAGGGTTGAAAACATTTGTGAAAATAAAGTAATTTCTGCAATATAGTGATAGTTTTTGAGTATAACTGAATTAAAAACAGTTAATATTCTATCAATTAAAATCAGATAGAAATCAATTTTTTTTTTTGGAAAAGAAAGAAGAAAAACAACTTAATATCTTCAAAAATTTGTTACTGAAAAAATGCAATTAATATTAAAATGTTTAATGAATAGGAATATATAAATATTTGATATATATGTGAATCATAAGCATGGATTTAAATTTTGCCCTATACCTATAATTACAAAAATAATATATTTATATTGTGTAATTTATACATTTATTATTGTATATTAGCTTGGTAATTTATAAAAAATAATAACTGCTGTTAACTTATAATATGTACAGTTAGTTCCAAAAAAGTGTTCACCTGCTTCGCAGGGGCTGAGCTTACAGGAAGTTGATTGGTTATAAATTTGAACCTGCATTATGGAAGCTAAAAATAGATGCATCCGTTCTAAGAATAGGGGTTGGAGGTATACGACTGAGATGGGTTGATTACAGCACTTTGAATTGGAAAGACTAATTGCTGCTCACTATTTCAAGCAAGGCAGACTTTCTAGTTATGAATTGAGTAAATAGATAACATGCTCTAATATCATTTTAAAAATTTTGAATATTGGTAATTATGAATATGATATTTACAGATTTATTTTTTTAAATTCCAATATGTTAATATAACTATACTGTATTTGTTTGCCACCATATATTATATATAAACTATATATATATATATATTCTCAAATAATTGCTTTTTCTCCTTAATAATACTCTTGTTTAAATAGCAGCTCTTACCACAGTTAAGGATAATCTTAAACTTTTCTAATCATTCAACATCTATTGGCTAATGTTTTCAGTATTCATTATCATCCTCAGGCCAGATATTCTAAACATAATTCAAACCTCTAATGGTCAATGTACAGAGGATAAAAATGAAATTTTATTTGCATAAAAGTGATATTTTTGAAGTTTAAACTGAAAAAAGATTATAAATTTTCATCAAGAATAAGAATGAAATGTTATTTGCATAAAAGTGATTTTTTTTTTTTTGAAGTTTAAACTGAAAAAAGATTTCATATCGAGAGAATGGCAGTGATGTTTTATGAATTATAATACTAGATTTAATAGTAGTATATGTATATATTCAAAAGACAATTATTTTGGTAAATCTAAAGCAAATGCATATTTATGTATGACTATTTCATGATAAACATTTACTGATAAAATTAATAAGGTATTTCACAAAAAATGACTTTTTAAAATGAATTTATGTAGAAACTGAGATTAACAATTATATGTTTAAAAATCAAGTCCAATTGTTTTATAATGTTTTGGATGTAAACAATAAAAATATATAAGTGAAAGATATAACTATGTTTATTAAATTAAATAGACATAATATGTAAATATGTAACTATTAAAGTCTGTTATATTTTGTCTTTTTACTGAAGTTTAAAAAAGACATGGTGGAACATTAAGTAAATTTGACTATCCAGCACAAATATAAACTCTCATTAGAAAAAACAGTAGAAAACTGAAACATGTGTAATAACACAAAATTCATTTTGACAGATAAATTCAATTTTTATATTTTCTTTTTGAAAAACCAATGATAAAGTTGCTAAAGTTGTCATTGAAACAAAATAAAATATTATTTGATTTTTATTACAAAATCAACGGATATTAAACACACACTCAACGAGAATTGTTTGAAACAGTTTTTAATTTTATTACAAATGCAGGAAGAAGTATGTTTTCAAATAAAACATCTTAATGCACTTCCAAATAAAATAAAATACTTCCTATAGTCACCATTAAGTTATTGCCAGTGCTTTGACAACTTAACTCTTAATTACTTGTGTAATTATTATATAATGCTCATTTTGCCTAAATTAATAATAACATAGATTAATTTGTAAATAATAAACTTTTGCCTAAATTAATAATAACATAGATTAATTTGTAAATAATAAATTAAAACTTTTCTAATAAATGCTCAAAATCAGTTTTCAGATAAAATGGTTGAACACCTGTCATTAAGCCTACCTAATGCTGTTGCTTAGAAAAAATGGAATTGTCCAAAAGCTGGCAAATTTGAATTCGACTTGAACTGATTAATCTCATTGATTTATAAGTATTGTATGGAAACCAAACATCTTCCATCTAGGTGAACACCTTTTTGAAACCAACTATACATACAATAATATTGTATTAAGAAAGCATATGCTTCAGTTTTTGAATTTGTGATTTGGAACAAATGTTCTTTTTATTTTATGTATTTTCCTGTATCTGTTTTATATAAGCTAAATATGGTTAGTTATTTTAACTGAAAACGTTTTTCTATGATTAAAAGGTGTCTTTGCTTGAATACTATTGAATCAGTACTTTTTTTGATTATATTTATGATTTTTAAGCAGTTTTATTTAATGCTATATTGTAACTCATTAATGTTTGATACATAGAGTATGTATCAAACAGAAAATATCAACTAATTTTAAAAGTTTCTATCATTTCCAAATCTGAACAAAAATATTTAATAATGTTTAAATGATAAAAAAAAGTCAGAATCAAAACACAACAGAAATTTTGCTGCAACCAATGAAAATGGAAAGCCAATTAGTATACATGCAATTGTCAGAAATACAAATCTGACGTCTGAAATCAGTTGCAAAATAATCATCATATATTTTATAAATACACTCATCCCTCGATTTACACAGTAGATATGTTCCTGGAAAAATCGTGTAAACCGAAACCGTGTAAAACGAGATGCAAAATTCATACAAAATAGAAGGATATGTTCAATTAAACTGTAAACCATGTAAAACGATCTAAAGAAAATAAAGAAAAGTCGAGGATATATTCTTTATAACCGTGTAAAATGAGATAAGGATTAAAGACAAAGATTGGATTCATTAATTTTTAGACACAATTTAATGCTTATACTTTTTTAATTTATTTTTGAAAATGAAAACATAAACATTAATTAACACCAAATACGGTACAAAAAAACAAATTAACAATATTGCGCTGAACTCAGTAGAAAGGAATATTTGTTACAGAATTTCTAGAAACAAGATGATTCTTAACTTGACAGTTATTGTATGATCTAGAATATAGGAAAATTGTATAAATAGGTGAGCTGCAAGCCTGAGTTGAGTTTAGTTGAACTGCAAGACTTGGACAGTAAAAGTTAATAGTGAGCAATAAATTGTGAAAGCGAAAGTGGACTAAGAAGAACTGTGAGTTATTCTGAATTAAAGACATAGATTAGTGTGTATGAGATAATTATCAGATTTTGTATTTGATTTTGTATTGAATTTAGTTATAGTGAAACAAGTTTATTTTGTTTTGTGTGTAAATAAATTGGACTATACAAAATATACCTGTATTCACTCTTTATTAATCTTGTAAACCTGTAACCCACAAATTGTTATTTATTGATACTCTTTTAATTTATAAATGGCATAATACAAAACAATCAAAATAAAACGCTCTTTTAATTTATAAATGGCATAATACAAAACAATCAAAATAAAATTCTTTTTTAAATTTATAAATGGCATAATGCAAAACAATCAAAATAAAACACTTTTAATTTATAAATGGCATAATGCAAAACAATCAAAATAAAACCCAGAAAAATTTTTTTGTTTTCATTTAAAAACCATGTAAAAGTGAAACCATGTTAATTGAGTACCATTCAAATAGAGTGATAGGTATCTTCAAAATTATCTGAAAATACACAAATTTCCAATCAGAAATATCAGAGATCACTATATTTCCATTTAATATCAACTGATGATGTGCATTAGTGGCAGTCGTGTTTATATATTAAAAAACATTGATCTACACATTCCTAATCTTATTTGTGAAATGCCAGTAAATTAATATTTTTGAATTTATTTAAATATGAATAGTCACATAAATTCACATATTTTTACTAATATAATCAAGAAGAAATAGGCATTTTTAGAAATGAATAAAAACAATCCTCAACTTACATAGATCTGCATCTATACTTACATAGGATTAATTTTAGTAACAAGTTAGGCCCACTGCCTCCAAAAATACTGGAGGTGTGGGACTCAGAATTGAATCCAGATCCTCCAGTGTGGTAAGTGACTGCTTTATCATGCAACTAATCTGCTTATTCTTTAATATAACTATTTTTAATGCTATATCATTGTGACACAGTAGTGCTATATAATGTATATTCTGACATATATGTTTTGACTTACATAGAATTTCGCATAACAATTCACCTATGTAACTCAGTGATTGCCTGTATAGCACATCCAACTGTCATTATAGAATAGACTACTAGTGCAAAGAGGACACAACAGACTGCTTTATATATTTTCAATTACAGTATCCAATATTTAAATATCTTCAAAATTATTAATTTATGTACAATCATACATATTCGCATATTTTTAAAAAGAAAAATATCAAAAGAATAATTAAGATAATGGTTTTTATTAAAAATAAATTTGGCACAATGTTCAGTTAGAATGAAAGTACAACTGAGCCAGTGAATCTTACAATTTTGCAAACAAGATTTCTAATTTTTGAATATCCCATATATATATGTTAACTCTTCCCTTTTTTTTAAATTTTTCTTTTGGGAAAAATTTATTGCCTTATTATTAAAATTTATTTATTTTAATTTTATTTATGTATAAGCCAATAAGACTATTATTTATATATTTTAAATAAAAAATTTATTTTTAATAAATTTAATTAAAAATTTTTAAAATTATAATTATAAATTATTTTAATTTTTATTATTTTATTAAAATATAATTTATATAAATATATTAAATAATAGTTTATTTCATATTAAATATGTTTAATAAATTTCTGGAATCAATAAATTCATTGAATGAAATCAAATTCATTGTGGAATCAATATTTATTTCTGGACACAATAAATTATAAAGAATGCTAAATAATTCTAAAAATTTAAATACATTTTATTTAAGTTTCTAGAATTATTTAGCATTTTTCATAATTTATAAATACTTAATTTCTAAATTAAAACATGTAAGGTATATATGATTATTTAATGTCTTGAATTTAAAGAATATTTTAAAATTATAGCAACTGATTTTTGAGAATATTCTATTTCTAGAGTATTATGTACAACAATATCCAAAAGCTTAAAAGCATTTTTAATAAATTTTGATTTCAATAACAGCATAGACTGGAAATTTATTTATGTAATAATGTAAAAATACAAATAGTTCTTGACTTATGATGGTATTTTCATTTGAATCCACAAGATCATAAATTGAAGTCTGAAATGTCCTAAATTTATGGATTTTCCACTATCAATCTTCATTAGGATACTATACATTATCATAATAAATTTAATGAATACGAAACTACAGGAATTAAACACAAAAAGAATAATTTTAGTATATTAGATCCATTGTACATGGATTCACATGCATATGAAGTACTGACCAAATCACAAAATTTATCAATTATATCATTATTATAAGTACAAGTAGTTATAAGTCAATGATATTGTAAATCAAAACTATTTGTATTAATAAATAAATTTTTAATATA